>QYAP01000178.1:0-65038 GCA_003988905.1 Hymenotorrendiella dingleyae
TTCGTGTTGTTCTTAGAAATACTACGAGTCGGAATAAGGATATAAATCCAGCCGACTGTCACGTGCCTAATGCACGTGACTCGATATTATCTACCGACAAATATAAGTATATTAAGATAATATTAATATTCTAATATTATATTATTTTAAATATAATAATTATTTATAAAATATAATATCGTATATATTTATAATATTATAAAGCCAAGGAATCCCTTTAAGGAAACCTTTAAAATTTTATATTTTTTATAAATCTTTAATATAATAAAAAATCTTTTCTAAGCCTTATATAAATATATAAATAATATAATATTATATTTATAAAAGATATTAATTTATATTAATATATTTATAAATATATTCAAAATTTTAATTAAAAGAAAAAAAGATTTATAATATAATAGATTAATCGTAAACCGATTTATAATAAATTATTAATTTCCATTTAATTTTTATTTTTATTTAATTAAATATTAAAAGAATTGTTGCGGATTCACTCTAAGGCTGCATCGGGACTAGACTAGCACGTGACTCCAGGGATGCATATAAGCCTACTCTAGCACTCTTTCCGCCTCTTTCTGGTCCCCTCATTATGATCATGACCACCTATTCCCAACAAGAATATTTATTTAATAATAATATTAAAATAATTATTTATTTTATTTCTTTTTAATATATATTAATATAATTATATAATCTTTTATTTTAATTAAAAAACAAAAGAAAATTATTAATATATTATTTAATATATTCTATTCTATTTTCTAAAAAAAATTAAAATTTTTTAAATAAAATTATAAAAGTTATAATCTATAGAATATTAAGGAAATAAAAGAATAATTAAATTAATATAAATTATTAAATAAATTATATTTCTATTTAAATTCTTATATTCGTATTTTATACTTTTTTTTTCTTTTAATAATATTATTATATTAAAAATTAAACTTCTATTTTTATTTATTTATTTTTATTAAATTTAAATCTTTAATAACTTTTTAATTATTATTCTATTACCTTATAATATTTAAACTATTTTATTATATTATTTCTTTTATTAAATAAATTAAAAGATTTTCGGGATCAAATGCTTATATTGGCTTGAGGGAGGAAGAGAGGCTATGGAAGAGAGAGAAGAAGGTAGGTAGGCTCGTTAAGCCTAGCGCCATACCACGTGATCAGCCCCCTCGGTGAATCCGAGCACAAAAAAACTAAATTCTTTTCTTTTTTAAAGAAAAGTAAAAATCTAATTATATTTTATAAATTAAATATCTTTATATATAAAGGAAAAAAGGTTATTATAATCTTATCGTTTAAATTCTCTTTTAAATAGAATTTAAAAACTTTATTAAATATTAAATCTATTATTATTTTTATTAATCTATCTTTAATTATTACCCCTATTAATATAATTTTAATTAATATAATCTTTATTTTAATCTCTTTTATTATGATTTTAATTATTTATCTTAATAATAAAATAATATTAAGCCTATTTAATATATTTATTATTAAGATTAAAAAAGATATTAAAATATTAAAAAATAATTTAATTTTAAACTTTAAATAATTGAAAAATATCTCTTTAAAAATGAATTTAATACTCTTTTTTAAATAAAAGATATTAGAAAAAAAAAGAAAAAAAAAAGAAACTAAATAAAAAATTAAAAATAATCAAAGAATAATTAAATAAAGTTAAAATATAATTAAATATAATAGAAAAGAAAATAGATATAATAAAAGAAAAAATAAATATAATAAAAAATAAAATAAAAGTATTAAAAGAGAAAATAAAAGAGATTAATAAATTAATAAAATATAATATAATATAATTATAAAAATTTAATAATATAATTTATTTTAATTTATTTATTATATTATATAATTTAATTTATACTTAAAATATTAATAACCCGATTTTATTTCTATTTAATATAAATATCTAATATTCTATTATATCTTTTCTATGAATAATAGATATTTTAAATTAAATTAGCCTTAAAAAATTTAAATAATTTAAATAAAAAATCGGGTTCATAATAAAAGATTCCCTTTTTAATATAGAAAAATATTAATCATTAACTTTTATCGGTTATATAATAATAATATTAATAATACTTATATAAAAGATTTCTATTAAATTAAAAGATTTCTTATTAGAATCTCTTTAAAAGATAATATTAATTTATAAATAATTATTTATATTTATATAAAGTATATATAATTTAAAAAAAGAATAGAAATTTATATTTTAATAAAAAAATAGAAGTTTCTATAAATTAAAAGTTTTTATAAATTATAAATAAGTATTTTATTATTTTTGAAAATTTCAAATATCTAATTTATTTTAAATTTAATTTTTAAATTCTTTAAATTAATTAGATATTAGTAAAAGTTTATTATAATAAAATTTATATATATATTTATTTTTTATCTTATAAATATAATTATATTAATATTAATTTTATAATTTCTTTATATTAAATCTATTAATAATATCCCGTTTTAATCTCGTTATTACTTTTAAGATAAAAGGATTATAATATTATTTTCCTTTTTAATATCTATTCGATTAATAAAGATCATAATATTATATAATCTAATTAAATTTTAAAAGAAAATATAAAATTTAATTAAATATAAATAATAATAATATACTTCTAATAAATAATAATACTCTTATAATAGACCTAAAAAATATAAACGCTTTTAAAGTACGAATTTCTATTTTTAATACTCTTCTATTATTTCTTTTAAATCGAACTCTTATATATATCGAATCTAACTTTTCAATAATTATTATTATTTATCTTATAAATTTATATTTTATAAGAAATTCTTTAAATTTTTCTTATTATATAAATTATAAAATAATAGTACTTTGAGAATATATATATTATTTAAATAAAAAAGGATTATTTTAATTATATATAATTTTAAAAGATTATTTTAATAAAATATATTATAATTATAAAATTAATAATAATACAAAAAAATATAATAAATATATTAATATATAATAATTATTTATTTAAGAATTATTTCTAATATAGTTATATTAAATCCTTACTTAATATCTATTATATTAATATTAAGTTAAAATATCTCCCTTGATTATAATATTAAAAAAACCCAAAAAATAATTATAATAAAAAAACTTTAAATATTAAAATTAAAAAAACTCTACGAATTATAAATATATTAATAAATATAAAAAAAACAATAAAATAAAAAATATTAATTTATAAAAACGAAAAGTAATAAATAGGCTTTTAATAATAGTAATATATATATAAATAATATATTTAAATTAAATTCGATATTTTTCTAGAATAAAATCATTTTAAATTAGATTAATCACTATTAGCGATTATATAAATTAATATTTTATAAATAAAATCAATTAATAATAAATTAATTATAAATCAAGATTTTAAGAGTTAATCTTTCACAAATAAATTTAATTAATATTAAAATAATTATAAATCAAAAATTTATAAATTAATCTTTAATAAATAAAATCAATTAATATCAAAGTAATTATACATTAAAAATTTACGGATTAATCTTTTACAAATAAAATTAACTAATATTAAACGGCATACAATCATTATTTAGCGCATTCCAATAATAGTTATTGCCCTGCCACCGTAGGGCAAGGCGGTATACTATTCAATACACTTCGCAACACGCAACCCAATAATAATACGGTTTATACTTGTATTATGGCCATCTTATTAGACCTGTTTAGTGAAAGAATCGCGTTGATTTATAGATGCAATATCTAATCTACGGTATGCGCTATTCCCTATTACAAAGCGTCTTGACTACCCCAATGCTGTATTCGCAAAACACTTGAAAGAATTCCCTCCGCTCTATTTCGCAAAATAATCAACCCCCATTTTGCTCTTGCGCTACATTCCCTCCGCATATGCCCTCTCGAGATTACCACCCTAAGCATCGCACATCTCGGAAAACTTCTCAGTCAAATTTTCAACGAGCCCCTTTCCTTCAGTTGACTCGCCAGCAGCTTGAGCCTGGTCAGACTCGGTTTCCTGATCACAGTGCTTGAACTTGAGACGAATTTGAGGGTCAACACCGGGGAATTCTTGTCCAGGGACTATATTTCATCAAGTTAGCAAATGAATTCCAAAGACTACCAACTTGGCAGACCATCGGGAACAACAGCAAGCCTTGTGAACACTTACAGTATGAGTACCAAAGCCACAAATCCGACATGTACACGCGGTAATCCTCCTGAGCATCATCATCACCAGGAAAGAAACTCTCAGCCTGTGACCAAAACTTGTTGGCTGTTTCTTCAAAGGCATCTGCTTCCTCCTCGGTAAATTCACGGTGGTTTAAGATTGCGTCGTATTTTAGCTTGTAGAGAATGAGCTTGTCGAGAGACTCGTACTCGGAGACGACAGGGTTGGCAATGATCGAAGCGGGTGTAGTATGTGGGAAGTTGGGGGGCTGCACGCCGGGGAAGACACTGAGGGTACCGACTTAAGGAGTTAGCTTTTGGGTTGAATGAGGATGGGGATGGGGATACAAACAGTAAATGTGCCACCAAGACTTCTCAGCAATCCATAATTCTGCGTTTGTGAGGACCGGTGAAGTTCCCGCATGCACAGAACGCGCCGAGGAAAGTTGACTATCGAACTCTTCTCGGGAGCATACTGCCAATTCGTCGTCGCGTTTCGTCGCCTTAACTACTATCTTTGCCCACATGAGTTCTGCGAGCGACTTGTAGTTACCGGAGTCTGTAGCTGTGGTAGGCGCCATGATGTTGAAGTTTTGCAGGTTGGGATGGTTTTCTGTGTTGTGGAAGGTTGGTAGGAGATTTTGTTGTGGAAGTGGTTGGATGGAGAGGTGGTGGTGGGGTGCTTTTGGGGAGGAAGTGCTGAGGTAGAGGACTTACTTATAGAAAATGAAGAGAACTGGAGCTCATAGACGCTATGATGATACCCTCCGTCTTGAGCATATTCACAGGTAGATGGAAGCTTGCCTCTTCACTTGTGAATTGCGTTTAGACCACAAAACCATTCCACAAAATTTTCACCAGCGTAATTTCAAGGAAACCAACAGACCTTCATCAAAGTGAATCGTTCATAGAATCGGCACGGAAACATCGCGATATTTCGGTTTTGATAAGCGATCTGCTTTTCACCTCTCTTCGGAAATGGGCTCAGATGAACACTTTCCTTTCAACTTCATGATCAACTTCAACGGCATGCCGTGAGCACATTCATTTCTCATAAATACCATCTCTCATTCTGAACTATCAACTTACCTACTAAAGATATGAGTGTCTGTGGCCTCTCGCAGACATTATTCCCGATCACTCAATTGAACTTTGAAGCGCGACTTGATCAGAAACTCAGCGCCCTCCTCAAAAGTAAATGAAAATTAGGTCATTGGACGACTACGGGGAAAAGAAAGGGCATAGAATGAGGCATGTTGGAAGGGAGATTTTGTCCTGTACCGGTAGTTGCTCCAAAATATTAGAGTTGAAAGTTTCTAGAACAATGAAAAATACTCGCAATATGAGCATTGCTTGGTGGGTAATTTATTTTGACACGGAATGATGCAATCAGAAGTCATGTCATTAAGGTTTTCTTTGTAGACAGTTAGCAGGGACGCTCCTTCCCGAGGTCGTGAAAGAGGGGATTGTGTCACGTGTTTTCCCGTATTAGCGCGATCCACTTCGCGTCGATCCTCAGCTTCTGCACAACATCCCTCTTCTTCCTCCTTCCAATTCATGGCATCGCGTTCTCCTTGGTCCTTCGTCGCGATGAGACTAAAAACCGGTCGATAGCTGTACCAGTAACACAAAGTTCCACCGCGCACTGCCAGGATGTCGACCTTTCGGGGTTTCATGGCCGAGTTTCCCGACCTTCGTGGTACGTACCGCGCTGGATCGTGAGATGGCAGTCACTAACGTGTCCCAGTCGACTTCTTTCGCAAAAACCCTGATCTCCGGCCACCTTTGGCATGTTTCTTAAGCCACATGCACAGCGACCATCTTGCAGGACTGGAGAGTTTGAAAGCCCCATTGTGAGTAAATTTGGTCGGTTCTTTTGTGGGTGCCTGAGCTAATTATGCTTAGCGTTTACTGCTCGCCCGAAACGAAAAAGATTGTCCTTCGACTTGAGCGATATCCTCATCGTGTAAATTTTGAACGTGGGATTTTGGAGTCGCGAAAGCAACATTACAAGCATCTGGAGAAATTGCTGGTACGGTCGCCGGCTAGCATGCCACGCAAAAGCTAATCTGCTGGTAGAAGCCAATTCCTTTGGAAACACCAACTGTAATCGAACTTTCGCCTGGCAATGAGATTCAAGTGACACTATTCAATGCAAACCACTGCACTGGTGCTGTCATGTTTCGTAAGGTTCTCTCCGTTATCCACAGTCATTTCCTTACACTTTTGCAGTCTTTGAAGCACAGGGAAAAGCTGTCCTGTATACTGGGGACATTCGTTCAGAGCCATGGCACGTCAATTACGTGGCACGCAGTCCATTTCTGATGGAGTACACCACTGGACTCAAAACACTCGACTGCATCTACCTGGACACAACTAACCTTGACCCAACCAGATTCCCTAGCAAAGCCGAGGGATTGAAAGAGTTGTTGCATCAAGTTGTCAAGTATCCAGATGATACTGTGTTTCACTTTTCTGCGTGGACGTTTGGCTATGAAGAAGTTTGGATGGCTTTGTCTCGTGTTCTGAAATCGCCAGTATGGATATTTTCCCTCCTTGCTTTTGTAACAGGTATTGACACCCAGACAGATTCACGTTGACAAGTATAAGATGCGGCTCTATCAGTCACTGCGGGGTGATGCGGCCAATAATAACTCGTCCGAACTGGCTCAAGCCCATGAGGTGCCTGTACTAGCAGGCTTTACTTGCGGAAATGTACCTCAGATGGGTTGTTTGACCACTGACCACAATGTACGCATTCATAGCTGTGAGAAACACATGAATTGTGCGGCCATCAACGAGAAGACTGTATGGATCAAACCAATTGTAGCGAGGACGAAAGACGGTGGAGAGATTGGGGAGGTGGGTGCTGGAGGTGGAATGGGCGACTTAACCCAGCGCCCTGAGCTTGAAATCGGTAATGACATTCTCGACAGGTTCTTGGAACTGTAAGTAATAGATGTGGTTCGCCGAGATAGACAGCTAACTTTTGTTAGGTTTAAAAATAGGGGTGCTACTGTTTTGAAAGATTTCAAGGTGATGCTTTCGAACGCCCTTCGATCGTCAACCAAAGCCATCTCGCTGGATGGCATGGGATTTGATCGCGAAGAGGACGAGACCACTCTTGAGAGTGTCGCCATCGCCATCGCGAAATCCATGTCAGAAAGACAAAAATCAGACGCGACTGATGCCTCCCAAGCTCCCACTCCAGACGACTCTCTTCCAAAAACCATCAAGTTTGCGTACTCGCGGCATTCGTCTTATTACGAATTGTGCGATCTCGTAGAACTACTCAAGCCCAAGGATGTTTACCCCTGCACAGTGGATGAAGAAAACTGGCATGAAGGTTGGTTGAAATTTTATGGCGTCAAAATAAATGCTAATATGTTGGTTAGGAATCAGTATTAAGAGACTTTTCGGAAAGCTATGCTCGTCCAATGCATTTCGGCATGACAAGGAGATGCGTCTGTTGCAATTCGAGAAGCAAGAGCACTTCGTTAGTCAACAGACTCATACTACGGAAAGTCCTCAATCATCCCAGAGTCTTTCGCACATTCCCTCTTCGCCTGTGAGAGTCCGTCCCACGCAGCCAATTATGACCGCGAGAAGATATTCCCAAGAACAGCTTCGACGTGTTAATTTCAGTGAGAATGTGGCTCCTACCAAAGGGGATTCAGCTACCGCTGCCGCGAAAGAACAGCCAAATGCCGTCAACTTGGAGGGGAAGGAGATTCTACCTAACGATACCGTTTCACCGTGGACCATCGGAAGAAATTCTCAAGGACAACTTCGACGTTTTGATCCAAACGGAAAGCAGCATTCGTCTAAATGTATGCCCGCTAGCGTTGTAAACCAGCGACACGTCATCAACTTGTCTGGAGAACAGATTTCAGCCAAGGATGCTTTTCCACCTCTGAATGTCACACCCTCACCTAAGGACCATTTTGCTATCTCGCCAAGTTCAGCAGCACAGTCCTTAAGGCGTAAGGCTATTGAAGAAGGATTCGGTGGAGGTCCTTTTAAGCGCCTGCGCTTTGCAGATGATAGCGAAAACTCATCACCGCCACCACAACCATTGGCACAGACCTACAAGAAGCCTATTGATCGTATAAAGCTCCGGAATAACATTGTTAACTTGAGAGAACTATTTTCGGCAGCGACTGACTTACAAGTAGAGAACTTTCTACTGGAGCACGATAATGACGAGGAAGCCGCGTTTCAAACTCTTCGCGATCAAGGATATGATTCGAACTTTCTGCCAGACTTTCCCGAATCGTTTCACTCTCGAGGCAACGGTGGCATCACGGAGGACATCTCTACATATTTCATTCGCCCGGGTACATCATCTTCATCTACTCGGAGAAATAAGACAATAGGTGAAGGCGCGGAGGGCAGAAATATGCCTAAACGTACTTCGGATCCCAGAAATCGGACCAGCTCTCGCGAGACCGTGGCTGGCATAGACTTGGCACTAACCTCTCCAGGCGATTTACAGCCTGTGATGCCGGCTCAAAGTTCGGATGCTTCAAATGCACGTATTGTTATCAATCTCGATACAGAAGAATCAGAATCTTCTGCATCAGACTCCGATGAGGACCAGTACATGCGGGATTGCGTTTTCCGAGACCCTGTCGACGAGGTCTTGCGATGCAAGTTGTGTGGCCATGAAGTTTGGAGCGAGTATGTGGGGTTCTGCACTGGATGTAAGGCTGGTCAATCGGGAGATCCTTACTTCGAATTCATTGACCCTGAAGAGTCGCGCGGGGCACAACCGGAGTTTGAGCTCAATGAAGACTACAACTATCTCGGGGGGCTGGAGGTGGTCCGACGTACGATGTTCGAGCCGTACTTCGACTGCGACCCCGAAGCCTACGATTCCCAAGACGACAATCCAAACCTCACGGAAGAATACGAAATCAACAGTTTCATCGACGACAGCTCACGAGACGAATCCTCCAATGACGCGGAATCAGATATGAGTGACAACGAAACAGATTACAAGGAGAAATACACCGCGCTCCAAGCCACCCACCAGGAACTCCAGAATACCCACACCCTACTAGAATTTCGTTTCGAAGGCCTCCACGAAGACCACGAGGAGCTAAGGAGGGATCTCTTGGGTTCTGATTTCGATGAAGAGGAGGATGAGGAGATGGATGGGCTTGTTCTCGTTGCTGTTCCGGCGCCGAATCCGGTTGCGCAGGTTGTGGAAGTTGTTATTGCGGATGAGGACGGGGATGAGGATGAGGAGGATGAGGAGATGGATGAGGGGGATGGGGAGGATGATTCTTTGGTGGAGGAAATCGTTCAGAGGGGTGAGAGTCGGGCTGGGGGTTTGTGGAGTGATGAGGATGGAAATGAGATTAGTCTTGTGTCTACGCAGGATAATCATACGGTTCGGGAGGTGGAGCTTTAGAAGGAGGATGTACTGTACATTTTGGGACTTGGGGGTTTTGCTACTTGCTTTCTTTGCTTTGATGGGTCTGGGAGTTCACGGGATGGAGTTTGCTGGTCGATACCCCTTGGGATTTTGCTTTTAGATTTGCTCACGAGCGTTATGATGCATGATTATGATACGCTGCATATGGAGGTAGAGAAATTAGGTAGCAACTAGCCATAACTATAAAATATTGCATTACCATCCATTCCATTCAAAACATAAACAAACAATATACATAGATGCGCTGTGTATGCGGCGTGGTCGTTTCATGCAGGTCTTCTGTATGGTCAATATATCGCGCTGGGAACTCGAGAGCCTATCATTCGTTTATTTATTCTTTTTGGTTTGGTTGGACTGGGTTGGTGGTTTGTTTGGGGTGGTGGGTTAGCAGGGATAACATGGGTTTGTAGGGGAGGGGAGGCGCGGGGATTTGTTGGTTGGTTGGTTGGTAGAGCGCAGGGCTGCAGATGGGTGGGTTTTGCTTGTTTTGGGATGCCAGGACTTTGGTCTGGTTTTTGGGGATTGGTGTATCGTGACATTTCTTTTGAACGGCGGGTGGGTGGATTTTGCTTCTTTTGGTGCGATCTGGGCTTGGAGGACGATGAGGGGTTAGAGGTGGTTGTAGGTGTTCGTTGGATAGTGAGGATAGGAAATATAGATGGGGTACCGGTAGGCCATTCAATATCTAAGTGGTTGAATGTGTACATCGCTTGGCCTCGAACGGTCGTGTCCGGTCTTCAGATAGATTAATTGGTTCGCGGGGTTATCTGTGAGGTCATTCCGTGGTCCTGAGATAGATAGTAGATTGGTCGGTTCGTAGGGTCGTTTGGGAGGCCGCATGGAGTTGTGGACATTGGTTCTGCACTTTGGAGTTGGTATTGGTGGGTTGGAGGTCTAGGTCTGGAGGGGTTAGAAGGTAGGTCGCCGAATAAATCGTTTGCAGAGCGTGGGAAGTGGGATGTTGAAATCGTGATTGGGATACATGTTGAAGTAATCTTAGTAGCGGTGCGAAATTATCGTCGCCCTTTCGTTGATCGATTGAGTATATCGTCGAAGTAGTCGTCGATCGAGAATGAAGTATATCTTCAAAAACGACCTTGGGAACCAACTTGAAGATATTAAGCGAAGTCATATCATAGGCATAATATCTTACCCGAAACTCCCGAGATTCTTTTCGCTGCAGCGGGGACCTGAAAGTCAGTTGATGAGATAATGCGGGTTAGACTTTAGGTTGCAGATTCGCGATTGTGAAGGGATTGGTTGTTATGCTCGCGTTTCTTTACGAGATGGTCTGCTTATTACGGTGGTGAAGAGGCGGTGTTGGCTGCTTTGAGGGTTACATGTGAGGTTGTAGAAGGTGGGGAGATGAGGGAGGAGGAGATGGATTGGAGGAGGATGAGGGAGGATTTGAGGCGTGGAGGCGGTCGTTGGAATTGTTGATTACGTACGGTGCCTTTTCCTTGACAATGGAACGGTCAGTCATGTAGAGAGGAAAAAAGAGTGAATCCATATCCTTGTCAAATCGTTAACTCGAGGAGGACACAAAAAATCGTAAGCAAAATTGAAAATTCGACATATCATAAAATGCCATCCCAACAAATCTTCGTGTCCGTCTATTTTTGCAGCAAGCATTGTTCTCTGGGCGGCAGATGAGGGCATCACGAAAATAGTTCTTTTGATAGCCGCAGCAAAACTTCGCCTACAAAACACACACAGACCAGGACAATTCAGTTTCAGCTATTTATGCCTTCAGGTGGATATTGAGGAAGCGCCATGACCGAAGATTATCAAGGAGGAAAGTTCGAGCTGCTGCTTTCTAGCAATCGGAGAGGTGGCTGACTTTGTGAGATGGTGCCTCATGCGAGAGCCGTAATGATGGTTCACCGCTTGCTGACTGTGAGTGAGCGATCGAGCGTTCGGGAATCGTGTGGTGCAAGAACGGGTGAGGATGGCCATGAAATTGGGAGGAGATGCCAAAAACTCTGCCATGAGGATTCGGGAGCGTGGTGGTTGATGGAATAGGAGACGAGGATCATTTATCGCGTATGCACACCACCAGGCCGGTAGTATATCTCGTATATCCCTCTGCGCTTCGCAATTGCATGAGATCTCCGGGAGGTCGTTAGCGACGTGATGTGCCCTCCCCTCCCCTTTTCCCGAGATCCAGCTCAGCGGTCGCGGGAATGCTGTGGTCATCCATCCGAATTGGGTGGCTACACCAACAGGGCCTTGCATATGGGGGGGTGCCATTCTGTGCCATCCGTGGGATGATGCACTCCCATCCTCCCAGTTGTGTGGTCAAAGGGGGAGCCATCTAGTGCATGAAAAAAAAGAAGAACATGTCACTGGGTTACACTGCTAAAATCAATAATCATCGCATTGCCCTCGCCATCGTTACGGCAGCCCGTGTTTTTTCGGCCTGCAGTAGGACGACAGCAGTACGACAGCTGTACCCTCATCCACAGGCACTTGAGTGGACGAGAGGCCAGTATTGCTGAGTGTCCTTGGTGGTCCTGGCGGCGACTTCTGTGCCCAGACGCCAGACACCCGCAGAGCAAGCGAGTCAATGGTGAACTAGACAACGGCCTCATTTCTGCTCCCGAACTCTCCCAGACCGCACAACTCACCACATTGAACAACACCACTCCACCAGCTCCTCACGAACACCACCCCTCGCGTCCGGCGGGCAATACAAAAGCGACAACAGTCCCTACTGCGCCAAAGACCTGAACACTCTCTTGAGCCCTCGAACGCACGCCGGCCCGGCACTATCGTCAAACACCCTCGTGGCGGCCAGTACAAGACACTCGGGGGAAAATCCGACGTTCGCCTGGAAAGATCGTACAACCTCACACTACCACTACCACCACCTCCACCACCAGCGACACCGCTCGCCACACGACAACACCAGCATACGAAAGAGACCCTATTCATTGTCTGCTTACCACTAGGGACGTTGTGAATCTTTCATTTACCATAGATCGGCCTGTTACTTTACGTGGGCCGCCAGAAACCGCGCCAAAGACCTCCTTTTCCGCCCGTCCATAAAGAACGAGGGTCGGCTCATTTCCATTCCTCGTACAATCCCCGGTCAACCACCAGAACCACCAGAAAGACTTCTCTTCCTGCCATCAGGATCCCACGAGACTTCAAACCATTACAGCGCACGCCTGAGTAGGAATCGAGAGAGGGCCCACCTGGTGTCAGGAACAACAAAGGATCTGCATCATTTCATTCAGTGCGACAACCCTGACTTCCACGTCAGTGCCCGCCTCGGAACCCTCAAACCTTCTGAGGGCACCAACACCTTCTCTTCCCGACAAAATATTACACTTCGTTTTTCAAGATGAAGGGACGTCCGATTGACCAGGTGGTTTATGAGTGCATGTTCCCCAAACCCAAATCTACCGATCCCCAAAATTTCCAGGGTTTGCTTCAGCGGCAACTAGTCCCCGAAGTCCGTTTGGAAACGCAAGCATTCTACGGGCATCTCTCTTCACAAGAAGCCAAATATCCCGGTCTCGATTACTCTTACCCCCCTCATCGCGTACGCCTTTCCCGATACCAATGGCACCGACGTCTATTCCGAGCATTTGACAACTTGGGTCTGACGAAGCATGAGATTGCCGGTCTGACAAAATGGGAGGGAACACGTTGGGCAAAGGAGCGATTCGAACGTGAACAGGGAATTGTGATTAGAGATACAACTGGAGATGGCATTGAGGATTGGGTTGAACCTGAACATCGTGTTCCAACCGTACCACAGGCGCACCGTGTTGATGTAGAGGACATGGAGGATATTCAGGAAGATGGTGAGACCGACAACGAAATGGAGGAAGACGATGGGGAAGACTCCGATAATGAGATCCAGAGCGTGGGAATCGAGTTGAATGAACGTCTACGCGCTGCAGTTGCACAAAGAGAGGCTGGAAATGTTGGAACAGTCATGGATGAAGAATGGGAGCAGTGGCTAAAGGAAGCTGCGGAAGCCGGGGGTTTGCCATTTTCTGATGTCAATCTCTCACCGAATGCCAATATTCCAGGCACGAGACCTGCTGGACAAGAACGGCAATCCATGGATCCTCGACTTTTGAACGCAGCGAGATTGGGACAATGGCAACAAATTCCTGATTTTCTACATAACCTTGTCAGGCAAAACATTGAAGCACATAACCGCCGACTTGAAGACGCTGCGATCTCATCAAGTTCTACACCAACATCGACTTCATCCCGAACCTTCTCATCTAGACACTTCCGAGATCGGCCAGCCCCAGCTCCAGCACCACAAGCAAGAGCCGTTCCAGCAGCCCCTTCGTCTCTCGCGCGACCATTCGACCGAAGCTCAGCAAGATTTAGTCCGAATATTCCCGATCAATTCTCTCGTCGACCAATCCCATCTCTGCAACCCACTGAAAGCCTTCGTGCTCGATCGCCTTCTTCGAGAACCGGTCAAATCAGCGTTCGAATGATGGCGGCCAGAAGTGCTCAACAAAGTGATGGAAATTAATGACGAATAGTTGAGTGCCAAATTGATATGAAGCAATAGAGAGGCGTGGTGGGCGGTTGCAGAACTGGCTGGGCCATATACCATTGGTGTTTTTTACGCGTTGCTTTGGAGGTTCATGAACCGGCGTTTCATTTAGCATGGCGTTATATTGGCTTTATGAGAGGCACTCTGGGGACGGGCGTGTGGATTTGTTTATTTGTTTTCTGCTTTTGCTTCAAAAGTGGTTTCCCCATTGCATTTGATTTTGTTTTTTCTTCGGTGGGTAAGGGGATGGGCACATATTGGTTGGTACATGACTGGTATGGTTTGGGGAGGAAAATTGTGGATAGCCGGCCGGTTCTCAAGGACTGGTGGATAGAAATGGTGGTACATATGGGGGTTTTTCCTTGACGTTTCTGTTGCCTGCCTTGAGTGTTGGTGGGCAGAACATATGAGAAGAGCGCCAAAATGGCAGGGGATATGGAAAGGGGAAGTGCATGGATGGAGCGGCGAGAGAGTTAAGAAGAAGAGGTGAAGCATTGGTTTTGTGATGGAAGAAGATAATTTGGGAGGTTGAAAGGAAAACTTTCGAGATCGTATACCTCCTTTTTTTTTACGGATGTTGTTTTAGGAAGAGCGATTCTTCTTCTTTTTTTTGTTAGGTTATGTATAAGTTGAACTGAATTAAATAAGAATCAGTTTACTCAATGGAATAGAATTGATATTATAACCCCTCGTTCACAGTATACTCTTTTCTTTAACTATGATTTTGTAGTTTGGCCGAGTATATTCGATCCTTGTTTGTTCTCTTAATTATTAGAAGAGTCTTGAGTGTAAGTTTGGGTTTTTCGAGGTGTTATTATAACTCTACTCTACTCTGCTCTATGTTAACCTGAACATTTATTTTTACTGTATGTTTTTTGTAGCTTTTATGTTTTGTGTAGGGGGAAGATGGCGTAGATTTAAATATATAATAGGTAGGTAGGTAGGTATTGAGAATTTGTGACGGAAGTTGAAAGGTTTAAGGGGGTTTGCTTTTATGGAACGGGGGTTCTAAGGTATGTAGGTATTTAAAGAGAAATACTGTAATCCCTTGAAGTGGAGGCTTGGTGGTTTTTAATCTACCTGAAGATTTAGAAGGGGGGTTCTTTTTTTATTAAGTCGATTATCCTTTCTATTACAATCTACATTATCCTAAGCCCCTATCTCCTCTCCTCCCAACATCACCCCCCCCCCGAAATCCACCCCCCCAAAATCCATCCGCCTTCCACATTCCTACCTACCCCCCCCCAATTTTTCTACCATCCCATCCCATCCCTCCCCCCATCTCATTTCGTATCCTCTTCTCCCCCTCCCATTCGCTCATTCAACCTGCTAAATCCAATCTTTTACTACCTAGTAAATCCCCCCCCCTCCCCTCCCCAAAAAAACGTACATCCTCCTAGCCTTCTCTTCTCCCCCTTTCTATTCCATTCCCTCTCAAGCTACCACTTATAATAATTGGATGAGAATACCCCCGACGGTGTTTGATTGCATTGTACAATACGAGAGAATTAAAGACGAATAAATGGGAAGGTGAGAGGGGAGAGGGAGAGATAAATTATTAAGGCTCTGTTCGTTCACTTTTTGTGGCGACAATGTGGCGTATCGCCGTGGAGAGTCAGAGTACGGTACGAAGACTTTACGAGCCACGATAATGAGAGACGATAAAGAGGGTCAGACCTCTTTATCGTCAATTGGGTGTAGAAACGACAATGAGCAGACAATGAGACACAATGAGCAGACAATGAGACACAATGAGCTTCTGGAATGTGAGCTAGCAGGTAATTCAAAAAATGGGCACCGGAATCTGTCTTAAATGCCACGTTTATGGAGCGCAGTTTTACAAAGCCACTTTCTAAATAGGGGCAGATTCCTTGTTGATCTTCAGAAATTGTGCGCCACCACTCGTGAACGAACAGAGCCTAAGTGCGGAAAGGATACACAAGATTCTCTCGACTTGTTGTTAACTATTTATTTACAGAATTTAAATAAACTGTAAATATGCATCGATTTCGAAAATTCTCTACTATATACTAACACCCTCCCCTCCCCTCTCCCCTCACCCCCCCACCCAACCCCATATATCACCAACCAACACAACACCCCCTCACCCCATCACCTCCCCCATAAATCCTCCTCAAACCCACCTCTCTCCCACAAAAGATACCAGTACTTAAACTTTATAACCTTTCTAGCATAACTCTTCCGTATAAATAAAAAAATCCAATATAAATCCAAAGAAAGTACTTTACTCGCTAGGAATATGCTAGTACTAGTAGTACAGGCAAAGACTTGATAGGAAGTAGTAATGAGTAAGTAGACTCGAGATTGATACATTATTCTACCTCTTTAATCTCGACTAAAACATTCTAAAGAAAAAGGAACAAGCTTGGACACTCAGGTATACAGTGTATCCCAATTAAACAGTCCTCCCAACCTTCGAAACAGCCTCCTCACTCTCTCCTCCCACCTTGGCAGCTACCGCATTCCCCAGCACATCAACCCACGCACCCGCCCTCACCCGACCCCCCTTATACCACACATTCAAATAAATCTCCGCCTCCCTCCCAAACCCCATCAGCAGATCCTCCGCACCCCAATCCCCCATCCCCATCAATCCTACGGGAATCACCCCACTTCCCTTTTTCGGCTCCACATAACCCACGGGACAAGTGATCGCCGGATTTCCGCAAAAGTTGGCCAACCACACATACTCCATGTTGCGGATGGAGGTATTGCCGTCCGTGACGCCGTGTGTAAGGTCCGAGGGCGAGGAGATGGCCCAGCCGGGCATGGGCGTGGTCGGCGTAACGATAATGAGACCGGGGTACTTTTGATAGAGGAAGGCGAGATGTTGCATCTGCAGATTGCGTAATTGTTGACCCATCATGTAATCCTGAGCCGGGGTTTGATTGCCTACGCCCAGGAGGACTTTGTTCGCGGGGTTGAGACCGCTGAACCAGCCATTTTTATTTGTGAGTCTTCCCTTTTTGGCGCGGATGGCCATCTCGGCGAGGATGGTAAAGGCGTGGGCGGTTTGGCCTTCGGGGACGTAGGGGATTTCAATGTCGACGATGGTGTAGGAGAGGGTGGTGCGGAAGTAATCGAGAGTTGCTTGGCAGATGTCTCGTACAGAGGGGTCGGCACGATCGAACCAGTCTTTGTAAACACCGATGATTTTTGGACGGGGAGCAGAAAGGATAGATGCGTTGGGAGGAGCAAAAAGAGCACAGTTTGGGTCGTTTGGATCAGGCTGGGCTGTAACTCGATATGCGGCTTCCAGATCAGCCATTGTGGATGCAAGAGGGCCATTGACAGTTACTGTGCTTCCAGCATCTTCCAATCGGCCATGAGAAGGTTTAAGTCCATAGATACCACAGAATGAGGCTTTGAATTTGGGAGTCAGCTTTTTCTTGTTGAAAAGAGGCAGGAGTAAAGCTCGCTAAATGAAAAAAAGGAGTAATATGAGAAACAATTCGAGCACATACATGGGATACGAATGCTCCCACCTCCATCTGAACCCAAGGCCAAAGGAATCAAGCCCGCACCGACGGCTTGGCCAGCACCACCAGATGAGCCTCCAGTATAATATTGATCGTTGTATGGATTCTTTGGAGTTCCCCAGTTTGGATTGTTATTGGTAGTATCAGCGCCGAGTTCATGCATATTCAGTTTTCCCAGAATGATACATCCACTGCCCTGCAACTTCTGAACTGGCCAACTGGACTTTTTCTGGATAGGAAAAGTCCTACCTTTGGTTGGTGACATTCCAAAAGTTGTGGCATATCCATCGACGTCAGATTCATCTTTGATAGCAGTGGGAACTCCATCAAGGAGACCAAGTGAGGTTCCGGCTTGGTAACGAGCAGTCGATGCTCTAGCTGCCGAAAGTACTTCCTCTACATTGATGGCGATAAATGAGACAGAGTGAGGTGACGGATTCTTGACGTCCCGACGGATCAGAGGGAGTAGAGATTCTACAACAGCAAGTGGAGTAAGTTCACCAGAGAGGTATTTTTGGCGGTATTCGGCAACTGAGTAGTAACGTCCAACGGTTTTGGCGGGGAGATGTTGGAAGGATGTTGGTTCCAACTCGGGCGTATACGATGCGGGGTCTTGGTTGGACACTGGAATGACAAGGGGCTTCCAAAGTTAGGACCTAGAAAAAGCAGATGACCATGAGTACACTCACATCCCATCGTTCAGTGACCTCGCCGAATTCGATTTTCCGTAGAGAATTGAAACCAGCATTGGTCCATAGCACCTTTTGAACAAATTCCAATTTAGAGACCCTGAGGTAATGTTAGTAAACAACACAACTACCGGGGTGTGAAAGTACAAACAGCCATGCCCCGACAACTAAAAGAAAGCCAGCAAAAACGGGATTAGCATCGGCTGATTTCTTGTAGGGTGTTTTAGGCCCTTCGATTGCCTTGGGATAACCAAAGAACCGCCTTGGGGATTCTTTGGCTGCAGGGGGTTCTCCCATGACAGCTGATTAATACAAAAATTCGGCTGTTGGAGGTGCAATGACCAAGATGGGCTAGATGCTGGTCAGTTAATAAGTGGCCAATGGAGGTCGTTAATGGCAGGGTTGGACACGTTGTCACTAGACGTTGGTAAGAGCCGGGTGATGTTGGCAGACCGGTTACCTAAGCAGAATCGGGTTGAGATATGGAATGTGCTTGCAGCGTCCCTTTTAAACGTAGGACGAGGGGGTTTCTTCTTGAATGTCGAAGATCACTCCAGGGACACGTGAGGGTAGTCTCTTTGGCACTCCTGGGCAGGAAGTTCAAGAGAATCCTTCCAGAGGAAGTTGCGAGCTTTCGAGCTTGCGAAGTCAGCAACCATAAAGTGGAGCCGTCTGTGGGTGCCGAGGTGTGGCTAGTGAAGCTAGTGAAGCTAGTGAAGTCTGTTGGTAGGCACCCTGCGCCACGACAAGGGTAAGTGCAGCAGGCCAGACGTCACAGCTATTCTTTGGGAATCATTCTGCTACAGCACAGCCCGCACAGCAAACCGGCACATAGATAAATAGTAAGATCCCCGTCAGCTAGAACATTGCCTCACAATCTAGCCGGCCACTCGCTGTCAGCCCATCATGTGTTTCGGCAATAAACTTAAAGGAGACGACCCCTCTTCGAGACTGAACGACAACTATTCCAACTCTCGCCCAGTAGACGCAAAGTCCGCAAGACCAACCTCAAGCAAGATGCCTAACGATTACGCTCCTCCACCGGGACCTCCTCCTTCGCATCAACAGAATCAAAATGAATACGCGCCACCACCTGGCCCACCTCCATCGCAACAACAATATGACTATTCGTATGTGAAGCCGCCACCAGGCCCTCCACCAAAAGACGACTCTCAGCATGATTGGGAGAGTGCCGTGCCCGATACCTCTCTTCTCCCTCCTCCACCCTCAATGGGAAACCAGAGAAGTTCGACAAACAATGCGAGCGAACAAGAAGCTGAGCAGGGAGAGGCATGGTGCGAGCAGAACCCGTTTACCCCGCCAATGAATTTGCCCCACGAGATGTTGCTCGCAAACGACAGAGGAGATATTGGAGTAGTCCTACCCCGTGGTTTTCGAGGAACCCTCAACCGACTTCGTCCTGGAGTATGGGCAGGAAACACCAAGTCTGGAAGTTCCGATACCACTATTTCATCTGCCAACCCAGTTTACTCGGTGTACGCCCATTCTCCCTTGAACACTAACAGAGCCAAGACCGTCTACTATGAAGTACGAATCTCCAAAAGGAATCGAAAAGAAGTCAGTCTGGCATTGGGTTATGCTGCACCTCCGTATCCTACCTTTCGACTTCCGGGTTGGCACCGGGGATGTCTGGCGGTGCATGGTGATGATGGAAGCAAATACATCAATGATCGATGGGGTGGCAAGAACTTTACCAGTCCATTTAATCCCGGAGAGACGATTGGATTGGGAATGACATTTACACGAAGAGATATGAACGCTCCCCCAACATACGGCCCTCAAACAACCGCAAGCACACCACTCAATGTTGAGATCTTCCTGACTAGGAATGGAAGGAGAGTTGACGGGTGGAACTTGCATGAGGAAGGTGACGCAGAAGAGGATTTGCCTGTCACTGGTTTGGAAGGCATGAATGATCTTTACGCTGCTGTTGGCACATTTGAGAATGTGGAGTTTGAGATCATCTTCAATCCCGGCGAGTGGATGTATCGACCTACATAGGAAAGCAGAAAAGGATAGTCTGATGAGTTCTCTTATTTTGTCTTGATATTTGCAATTTACGGGATGGGAGGACTTGGGAGCGTGGTGTTCAGAGTCCGGCCTTTTTTTTTCATAGTCAAAATCAAATCTTTCACATGATAGTCAATAATATTGAACAGGACACTTTCTCAGTTTCCCATTCCAGATGTGTTCCGCAGTCTCTGGTGCGCTTATTATGCCCAACATGCGAGGCAAGACCGCGATGTCGTTAAACTAACCGCTTCGCGCCTCAACCTTAAACCACCAGATTGGTCAATGTAAGTACAAGAGCTATCCAGTTCCAGAAATGCGATTACTAATTTTTTCTCTTCAGTGGTCAAGGACCATGGCTGGCACTGGGTCATCGACCATAAGTTCTCCGCAGAGATTGTTCCTTGGAAGCAGGCATATATTAGTCTGAATTTTGAGCCCGGAGCTTTATATCAGAATGTTACCGAATTATTCGGCCTGCGAGGCAAGACCGCGATGTCGTTAAACTAACCACTTCGCCTCAACCAGTAAACCACCAGATTGGTCAATGTAAGTACAAGAGCTATCCGGTTCCAGAAATGCGATTACTAATTTTTCTCTTCAGTGGTCAAGGACCATGGCTGGCACTGGGTCATCGACCATAAGTTCTCCGCAGAGATTGTTCCTTGGAAGCAGGCATATATAAGTCTGAATTTTGAGCCCGGAGCTTTATATCAGAATGTTACCGAACTATTCGGCCTAAAAGGCAAGAAGCGAGAGGATTTAGAAAACTTCTCAATGTAAGTTCTATTCTAATCTCCCTTCACAGACAACGTTTTGGATTGTATACTAACTTATTTCTAGGAAAGTGTGCGCAAGAGGCCGCCGACGTGGTAATGAAGGCGCACTTGGCGAAGCAGTTACTCCAACCCTCCATCCGCACTCCATGGCCTGATCTTTGGATCATGATCAAGGAAGATGGGTACACTCGAACCCTTATCCGTACTCAATGGTCCGATCACGAGAAGACGACATCTACCGTACCCAGACAAAGGTTGCAAAAATGGCTTTGACACTGGGTGCTTCGTGCTGTCATCGAAGCACGTATGCACCCAATTTGATGCGTCATTGACGCTGGCTGGCCCTATGTTGAAATCTTATAAGAATAAAGCCGGGATGAGATCCAATCAGCAGCGCAGATGATCTTGACAATGATGCCGAGACTTGGAATATGTGCTTGAAGCGCATCCAAGCTGCTCTGAAGACTCCTCTCACTCGTGGCAAGATGTATACAGGCTCATGATCACACCACCACACTACTCCAGTGGAAGCAACAATGCCTTTTCGTGGATCTGGCCCATGTAGAGGGATGTAGGATTATGTATTGGTACTTAATTGATCTTGTCTTTGCATTTACTTCGTAAGAATGCGCCATTTTTGATGTGCTGTGATAACGTGCTTTGAAGTATGAATTAGTAGAATCAAGCTAAGTCCCTGTTCCCCTTCTCTCTCTCTCCTCTCTCCTTTTTCTTTTTTCTTTTTCCAAGTCCAAAAACCGGGGAAAGGCGTCTAAAACCGGGTAACCTAAATGTGTAAGGGAATCCCCGGGTAAGCATGCGAGAATAACAACACTTCACCATAATTCAACAACCTCATACTTTCCAGACCTGCATTCAATCAGTATCACTCCAAAAGTGTCTGGAGTCTCTGAATAATAGTTATTAGAACCCTCGAACGTATTTTCCAGATTCTACGAGAGGGAAGATTTTTCTGACTGGGTAGCTTAGTGAGAATAAGAAAAAAAACCCTTTATCATTTAACCTCTATTCTCTCTGGAGTCCTAGCATAATGAGGCTTAAAATGAAAGAGGTAGTAGATTCCGAACGTTATAATCTAACTTTTATGCTAGAAGTTAAGCTTTCCCTCTTTTCCTGGCCACACCCCCTTTTCAATTCCATGATTGCATAAACTCCCTTGCAACAAACTTTCTCTTGTAAAGCAAGAAGTTCACCCGTGAGTTTTCAAGGACTAGCTATGACTGATTTACCGGTACGATTCTCAGTCAAGTTTCATCTAGCTGCTAGCACTGTCCTATGAGAAACTGAAGCTTGGTGAGGCATGATAGAATATCCTCTCCTACTCGTTGAAAAAAACCAAGAACACCTTACCTTTAAACCCAGAATGCAAAGAATTCTCTCCGCACTAGCCTCACTCAAGCTTCAAATCTCCCTTCCATGCGTAGTTCTCTCTAAATAAGCAAGAATTTCCTGCCAGCCTTTGATATGAATGATAATTACGCTTCAATTTCTTAATCCCTTGAGTATTTTGATGAGGTTACATTTCGAGATGAAAAAGCTAGGCCTCGTGAGGCTCCATTTCGATATGGAGCCTCTTATCTTGGAACTCGATGAGGTTGCATTTCGAGACAAAAAAGCCAGGCCTCGTAGGATAAAAAGTTCTTGCCTTTTGCGTTGGAAACAGGAAACCCGCTTACCCTGTCACGAATCGCAACCACCACTTTTCTATAAATTTTGCTGTCACTATGCATAAGAACATACAGTAAAAGCTCTCAACTCTTTCAATCTCGTAACCTACATACGAATAATTGAACATCGCACTCGTGCTTTTCGACTACCGTACGCTATGAAGAAACGCGCGATTTTTTTACTTTGAAAGCCAGCACTAGGAGCTAGGAAAGTACTTCAAACGCATCATAAATTACCGCACCAACAACATAATTTCTTCAAATCCCCAAGAGCAAACGCACCAGCAACCCATTTGTTTAATCCTTTCTCTTTTCAGCTACGCTAGGTGCTATGTAGAGTTTAGCCAACCAACAACCCACCTGTCAAAAGATGCCAACTCACACTCCCGCCAAGCAAACATCCCGCATTACACTCTAAAATGAATCGTCCTTCCAAAAGTCTTGATCCCCTCATCCTCATTTCGCATCGTACCCAAATACTATTTTCGCGCCGTACGCCGCAATCCTGCAGCGCTGTAGAGACGAGAGGATTACATAAATGAAATGTTAGGGCTGAGCCGTTGACATGGGTATAGGAGATCTACAACCGGGTTCGGGATGCTCGGATGAAGAATCCTAGTCTCGATTGTGCCAAAAATACCTATACGAAAGTCAACTTCACTTAACCTCACTAAATCCAACCAACCACCATTTCTTGAAATCAAAATCAACCTCCCATCCAAACCCAACCCATCCTATTCGTCTCAACCCCAAACTCCCAACCCAAAGCGCCAAGTAAAAGTCAGCCAGCTTACAGTGGCTCAGCAAACTGACTATACGCCCCCACCAGTCATCAAGCGCAATTTCGTCGTACAAGAAAATAAGCAAACCACATCAGAGCCATACGAACGTCTATCCTTCCCTTTCCCGCCCGTTTCAAGAAGCGATGACTTCGCTGGCCCCCTCAAAGATCCTTCTTGCGTCATATTACGATCTTACGGTCCCGGATTGCTCGCTTCTCCATTAATGACTCGCTCCGCCCTGCCAAGCAGCCAGGCTGGCAGTGAGAGCTAATAAGATGGATTGTGATTCTTACATATGCGCTATCCTTCCCCTCACGTTCTCTTTCCTTTGATCGCCGGAAAATATATAATCTTGACGACCTACTCGAGTGAATAGTTATGCAGATAGTTTACTGTGTAACCGTCGTTATTTCCTAACTCGAGCCTTACTATCAGCATTCCTACGACCATCCGCAACTTCCGGCCCTCGATTTTTATTTTCACTTTTACCTTCTCAACTTCCGGGCTACAATAATGCGCTCAACACTCATCTTCGAGGCGGTCCTCCTCCTCGTATCAACAAGCACAGCTTTCAAAGTAAATTTCTTCGACCGGGAAAAATGTCGTGGGGAGAATCTCGGCGAGTGGGATAGCATAATGGATGAGGGGTGCCAAACCTCATTCCTAAAGAATGCGACGGCATCGGATGTATTCCGGACGGATGACGACTACAGGTGCATAACCCAAAATCATGCATTCATCTTTAAACAAATCACTAACACAATTTTTTTTTTCCCTTAGCGGAAAAGCAGTAATTTTCTACTCCTCCTCAAACTGCTCACCAGAAACCGCAATTTCCAAATCCAACGGACATTGCATGTCCCTAGATCACCCCACCGCAAAATACAGATCCTACAATGTGATCAATATCGACGGACCTTTGCAAACACCAGCGGAAAAGGCTGTAATCCAGGAACTTGCCATGGGCGGGCCGTTTTACGGCTATGTGCATGGGCAGGTTGCAAAGTACAATGGAGAGAAATATCGGTGGCAGGAAATTTCGAAAGGGCATTTCAGAGGCATAAAGTTGGGGGAGTGGAACGACAGGATACATGTGCAAAAAACAGAGCCTGCAAAGATTTCGAAGAGCTGGGTAGGTTGAGAAAGGTGGAACGACTTTGACCTAGGAAAAGAGAAGGTACCGTGGGGTTGAATTGGCGTTTTTGGCTGTAGGATATTGGGAGCGTAGAGTTGAACATATGGGACATGTGAAATGGGAAGGTGGGCAATGCATAGATACCCAGGCTGTAAATTATACGGCCACTTGTATATTGAGGGCTGGTCGGGAGGTGTTTGGCGTCGGGTTTGGACAAAATCGCAATCAAATCAAAAGCGATAAAGATTGGTTGGCAGCAAGTGATTGCGATTTTTGGGGTTTGTTCAATTATTTTTCGAAGACCGGAGTTTGGTTTACTCATCGATGCCTCCCCATTCGCTCTCTTCTCCGGCAGCTGGTTCTGACTGTGCTTCTGCTTCGACCCTCCTCCTACTGCCTTGAATGGCCCCTTTTCGATTGTGTTCGAGCCTTCTCTCGTAGCTGCTCTTGGTGCTGATGAGCATTTTACTGTGCCCTTTGCCTTTACCATCTTTTCCGTCTGCCTTGCTCAGCCCACTTCTCCTAGCCTCAACACCATGCATCTTCAATTTCTTCTTCTCATCCTTTGTAGGATTCGGTAGAGCATCAAGGAACCACTTCTGCATACTCGCTTCGCTTGGTGGCAATCCAGCTTGTTTCTCGCTGGCTGCGATAATATTTGCAATGTTCTTTACGTATGGAACGTCCTCTTTCGTGTAAAAGGTAACTGCAACTCCACCGTCGCGACCAGCTCTTCCAGTTCGTCCAACTCTATGGATGTATGCTGCACCTGAATTTGGAACGTCGTAATTAACCACCCCGTTGATTCCTCTAAAGTCAACACCGCGACTTAGAATATCCGTGGTGATGAGAATCCAAATCTCGCCATTACGGAATCGTGTCATAACGTGATCTCGTGCAGAATCTGATAGATCAGAATGAAGAACTGCAATACGTGATGAGCCACCAGCTTCGGCTGGAATATCGTAAAGCAATTCTGAGTGAAGAGCTATAGCTCGAGGAATGGTTTGAGTAAAGACGAGAAAAGGAGGTCGAAGTGATTGTACTGCCTCGGTTGTTTTGGCAGTCGGATGAAGTAGCTGTCGAAGAGCAAGGAGTTTTCCGGGTTCCGTGGCAGCATAGACGAGGCGATGCGTGATATTGGGGATTGCGGAGTCCTTGAGACCTACGACAAGACGTACAGTACGAGCATCGGTTTCGAGTCCGAGGCGTGTTTGCCGGGCTTGTATAGTCGATGATGCAAGGCTCTCAATATTTGAGCCCATAGTAGCTGACCACAAAAGTACTCGAAGGCTTGGATTTATACAAGCGTCCCATATTCCAAGCGTCTGATCCCTAAACAATTGATCTAATAAAACATCTGCCTCGTCCAAAACTAAAGTCCTGACTGTGGGCAATGGCGTACGCTCATCACCAGTGGAAATTGCGGATAGCAAAAGGCCGGGAGTGGTGACGAGAATATCCGCTTTGGCGAGAGGTTGTGAAGATTGTTTTCCGGACTTCTCTACCGTCTCTACATCCTCATCCTCACTACCACTCGAGCTGTCCGCTTCAGCTGTATCTTGATTACCAACAACGTTCATCCCTTTCCGCATACCAACTACCTTAATTCCTGTTCCCAAGCTGAGCTTTTTGGCTTCGTTGACAATTTGACTTGCCAGTTCTTTCGTTGGCGCTACAATAATTGCGTCCAAACTGCGCCCGTTCTTTTCTTCACTCTTTCTCCGTCTCTGAATAACCTGGTTCACGACTGGGATCAAAAATGCCAAAGTTTTCCCACTCCCGGTAGGCGCGACGGATAATAAGTTGATGTTTTCTTCCTCAGCGGAAATTCCTAATTCTCCTGCATAATCCCCAAGAGCAACTTTCGGCTGTAGTAATATAGGCAAGCTTCCCATTTGTACTTCCGTTGGAATTTTGTATCCTTGCTGGGCCAGATTTTCTGCCATTCGCCCCGAAATGCCATATGTACTTCGAAGGTCACTAAATGTCGTCAATGGCTGCGGGTACAGTTGTTTAAATTCGGGTTTCGTGGTAGTATCTGCCTTGCTAGTTTTCTTCTTCTTTGACTTCTTGATCTTCTTCTCGACTGGTGCGCTGGACGGAAGTAGGGTGATTTTCAAGCGATGTGATCGCAAAATCTGTCGGCATTCTCCTTCATCGAGTAACTTCGAAGATACTGTAGTAGATCTTTGCGCTGTCGTGGGAAGCGACTCGACTTCTTCTGGAGAAGCGGTTTTCTTGATTTTTGTTTTTGGAGCGGCTGCCTTTGGCGCAAAGAAGTTGAGTACCTCGCCATCGCTGTCATCTTGTTGGGCCTGTGCCTTGCCATCTACTTTTCCTTCCCCCCGCTTCCTCTTCGTCCCTCTTGTTTCTGGTGTCGCATCATGAAATAGTTGAGGGTTCTCGGAAGTTCCTGCCGACGGAAGCTTACTGCTAGCGTTGGTAGCAGAAGACTTGTTCGTTTGTTTTGTCGACCTTGATAGGATTTTTAAGATGTCCATGTTGGGCTGTTGAAATGTTCAAGTCGAGAAATTCTGGTCGGAACAAAGAATTATGGTGATAATTCTGCCGCATGCAAGCCAGACCGCGCGGAAGCTGCCCTGGCGAAGTCTTGGCAAAAGACCCGCTAGCACCGTGACAAACTGCGCGCCAACTAGCTGCAGATTCTCCTAGATTTTTTGGCACCATGAATTGAAGAAATAGAATTACCTATCCAGGTAGATAATTCGTCTTGAATTTCAATTTGAGCGCACCCAATTCCTAGGAAGTCATAAATCCAGAGCATGAAATTTTTAGTAATAGACAGAGAAAACCCCGCTGCTCTTATGGTACTTGCCAAATGACTAGCAATAGACTATTGGAGCACGTACCAAACTTTGATATTTAAGTAGCGTCACTTTTGATAAAGCGCTGATAGTAATTAAAGTCAAATACTTACCTTACCTATCAAGACTTATCTCAGTTTCCTCAAACACCCACTTATTCATCATGTTGGTGATGACCCAAAACGGCAAAGTACGAAAGCCACGTGACTGCAAAAAGCTCCACTTTTCCAAACCATCTCGGGTCAACGTAATTACAACGACGAGCTCTCTGGTCACCTCAGTGCACCATTTGCCCTGCACTATCAAAAGTCCCAATCCAAGTCGCCTTTGCGCGCGACGATATCGAGATGGTTTATGACTGGGATAACAAGGAAGACATTTGTTATCGCATGTACATTGAAGAGAAGAAATCGCTCGAGGAGATCATGGATTACATGAAAGAAGAACTCAAGTTTGCTCCTAGGTATGCACGCCCATACTTGCCTCACCGTACCACTACGGACGACGAAACTAATAGCTTCACAGCAAACGTGCGTTCCAAACCCAGTTCAAGAGATGGGACTTTCCTTCGAAACAAAATCCCGCACATAAAAACGCCGCCCTCGTACAACGCGTCAAGGAGCTATGGGACTGCAACACCTCGCAGCGCGAGATGCTTCGGCTTCTCAATGAAGAAGGTTTCGATATCAAGGAACGAGAGCTTATGCGGGTGAGAGCTAAGAATCGATGGCTGCTCAGAGTTCCCAATGGAGTGAAGACGAAAAAACGCGACTCCGATCAGGATGTTATCAATCAATTGCAGCAAGCACTATATCCTGAGGGTCAAATGGAAGACGCTGAAGGAGAGGAAGAGGCGCCGGAAGAGCTGTCCGTGCCAGCCACCTCAACCTCGAAACGTACCAGAGCCGATTCTCCTCCTCTGAGTCCGGAAGTATTGGCAAAAAGAAAGGAACGCCTTGCAAAACTCGAAGCCGAATCTGCGGAACGTTGGGCTACACGTAAGCGTCGTCGTCGTACTCGTGGCTGGGCAGGTCTTCCAGCCGACCCTCCTGGACCTCCACGATTTCCTTCCGAGACGACTATCGATGAGAGTAAAGCGTTCCTGAATTTGGACAGTGCTAGATATCGTGATATACGTGCACGCTTCCAACGTATCTGCGAAGAGGCTGAGATCATCAAGAAGACGATAGCTGGTCCTGAGCGCTGGGAGGCTGCGAAAGATAGACTTGTTCAAGAGAGTCCACACTTACAGGGCGTATTTTGGGGCAACGAAGATAATCAAGAGGCGAAGAAATTGGCACTGGATGTCATCTGTAGTGACGTTACTAAGCGGATGAGAACTTTGGAGCGGCGCATGACAATTGCTGAAGCCAAAAACGCTCTTGGTATCAACCCAGAAGAATCTCGTCAACTGCGTAACGCCTTTTATCAAGTCTTGAAAGGTGATCATTTCACAAGCAAGCTCGAGGCAGGCGAAGAGCATTGGAAAGAATTGAAAGCTCAGTGGATCAATGGTTCCGAGCTGCTGCAGAGTATTCTTGCCCCAGGAGATGCAGGTAAGTCTGAGACCTATTTTTGTTGGCTGTGTCTCTTGATATGAGTACTGCAGTAATTGAAGGGTACCATCGCGCCGTCTCCCTCGTTTTGACCTCAGCTCTCTAAGTAGATCTGACACAATGAGGTGCAAAACGGGAGAGCCGGCAGATTTCGACGGCCACTCTCCCATTCTGATCTGAATTCACTCTCAAGTTCTGGCACAATGATGCTCAAAATGGGAGAGACCCTCGGAAGTGGTGGCCTTGTGAACCAATTACGACGGCAGTGCAAGACTCGTGGTCTAGAAATATATCTCTGTCTCTCAACCGAACTAGTAAAACAATGCTAACTTTCACAAGATCCTCAGCACCAGGAGAAGGTAAAAGCTATGGAGGTTCTATGCCGCGATGTTATGAAGCGTCTTCGAGATGATCAGACAAAGCGTGATCCAACGAGGAAGAGGAAATTTGACTCCAACTTCGCTGATTCAAATCTAAACGAGCCTGCCAATGAGTTCGACCCTACGCCAGAAGCCAATGGATTTCAACCTGAGCCTCAGTCTCATGCTGCTCTGATCCAAACTGCATCCCAAGCACAGGCAACTCCCGTTCCGCCGCCACCAGCTCGAGCCCCGCCTCGCCCTCTTGCTACAATGCAGCGTGCCCAGCCACAAATTCGACAGCCTCAAGCACATGCTCAAAGCATGGTCGATCATAACACTATGCAAATCGATCCTTCGCTACTTTTAGCTGCTGCCAACGACCCGTCTCTTATGAATCGCGGTATTCCCGGCCATGGCCTGTCAAACCAATTTTCCGATCAGTATGGAGACCAACAATATGTTGCTCAGGCTGCCCAAGCGTTTCCTACTACACAATCAATTCCGTTCTTCTTCCGTTTGGATCCCCGCTCTGATATCCAGGCACCAACAAGAATATGGCTTAGTACATTAAGCTCAATTTCTGTTGAAGAGTTACGGCAAGTAGCTACTGTCAAATACCCAGGAACCATCGCTCTTCGAATCGAAGGCATCATCAAGCAGCAGAATGGACATGAGATGAGTATTCCGATTGATCAAGACGATGAACTTGGGGCATATCTGGCTGAGATTCATGGTGTGAAGCCTACATTTTCTGTTCAGCTGGTTAATGCGTGGAAGGATTAGTAGACTTTGAGGCGTCCCGGCAACGAGGACAGGTGTACTAGGGTTGCTTATTTTGATATTTTCTATGCTATTGCTTCATAGCTTTCGGTGGTTTCATGGGAAGCCACTAATTATGAATGCCCGGATTGGGAGTACAGGTCGGTTTGCTACATGGAATGAAGGATATGGTATTGTGCGTGAGTGCGGAAAAGAAACGCAGCCGCTAGCTTACTGCTGAAAAATTGCTAATAATGATATGAAATGGTCTGCATTGAATTATTGCATCCCGCACATAGTGAGGACTTCTGACTTCGTGTTGTCAAAAATTTAGGAGAAATCAGCTAGAGAAATAATAAACCGATAGCTCCGCAGAACATTATGAACGCTGTCGTTTCAACTTCTAGAGATGCTTAGCAATCAAGTACACCCCCATTGTAGATAACGAGATCCATAACTGTAAGATGTGCTGTTCGCAGCAATTGCGTGCCGAGAGTGTGGGGAAGCTCTTGATCCCTGCCGAAATGGAAAATGGGCTTCTACAACCTCCTAAAAGAGGAACAAGAGCTGTAAGCTCGATACCGAGTACTTGTACCACCATCCTTTTCAAAAGCAATCGAATTCCTTTTGAAACTTCGCACGCCACATTTGATTTTAATTTGGAATTCATGGCATCCTTCGATTTTATGGGATAATCTAGTTGATAAAGCCAATACCCAAAAATGTCGTTCCCCAAGAGAGCTCCCTCGTCAGCCTTATTAGCGTCTCTCCGGAAACCAAGCTATACTTCCTGCCTCGGAGCTGCTGGACGACATATACGATGTGAATCGACGGGAAAGGAGGAGCCGAAGCATGGCAAGAGCTTCAGTGGACAGCTGTACTCGAGTACGGCTTTGCGATTACAGCGCGAGAGAGCTGATCGCGAACGATTTTCTGCGGCGCGAAACGAGAGTGGTGGGGGGAGGTCTTTGGCATTGACTTTTGGTACGTATACCAATGCGAGCACATCTCAATTGAGGAGATAGAAGCTGATTTGAGTGTGTTGTAGTTATTATTGCCACGGCAGTCGGAGGGTATTATCTGGGCACGCTCTCAGTGCCAGCGCCTTCGACGGCATCTACGGTTCCTCTCAACAGCACTACAGCGCCGAAACATAATGTCTCTGGAGCGAATATGGAAGCTGCGTGGGCAGATTTTGTGGCCATAGTAGGAAAGGAGAATGTCTCGACGCTCGAAACGGATTTGGTGCACCATTCAAGCAGCGATTATAGTTCGCATGTCCACAAGGAGTCTGAACGGACGCTTATGATTGTCTATCCTACGAGTACGCAGGAAGTGAGTGAAATCATGAAGATCTGCCATAAGAGGAGGATTCCTGTTACTGGATACAGTGGTGGAACGAGTCTCGAAGGACAATATGCGCCGACGAGAGGCGGAATCTGTATTGACTTTGGGAAGATGGATAAGGTCATAAAGCTGAATAAGGAAGATATGGATGTTGTAGTGCAACCGGCTGTTGGGTGGCAGCTCCTGAATGAGGAATTAGAGAAAGACAACCTTTTCTTCCCTCCAGATCCAGGACCAGGTGCGATGATCGGGGGTATGGTTGGAACTGGATGCAGCGGGACAAACGCCTACCGATATGGGACCATGAGAGAATGGGTCTTGAGTTTAACAGTTGTTCTTGCCGACGGAACCATCATCAAGACCAGACAACGGCCTCGTAAAAGCAGTGCTGGATACGACTTGACTAAGATGTTCATTGGGAGTGAAGGAACGCTAGGTTTAGTCACCGAAGCCACCCTGAAGCTCACCACCAAGCCAAATACTACCAGCGTCGCAGTATGCAGTTTTGGTAGTATTCGAAAAGCTGCAGATTGTGTCGCCAAAGTCGTTGGTGAAGGCGTCCCCATTGCAGCCATCGAAATCCTAGACGAAAACCAGATGAAAGCCATCAACTTAGCCGGTTCGACAACCAAGGAATGGACCGAAGCACCAACGCTATTCTTCAAATTCGCCGGTACGCCTAGCGCCGTGAAAGAGCATATTGGCATCGTTAATAAGCTTGCCAAGAGCACTGGCAGTAAAACCTTTGAATTCGCAAAGACTAAGGACGAGCAAGATGAGCTGTGGAGTGCGAGGAAAGAGGCATTGTGGGCTGTGATGGCGATGAAAGAGGAGGGTGATCGCGTTTGGACTGGAGATGTGGCGGTTCCTATTTCGAGGCTACCGGATATCATTGAGGAGACCAAGGCGGATGTGGCGAAGAGTGGTATGTTTACTGCTATTGTAGGACATGTTGGGGATGGTAATTTCCACAGTAAGTTTTCTTAACCTTCCCCCTCACACATACTAACGTCGGTAGCTATCATGCTCTACAAGGAACACCAACGCAAGCAAGCTGAAGAGGTGGTCCACCGTATGGTCAAGAGAGCCGTCGAGATGGAGGGCACGGTCACGGGGGAACATGGTGTTGGGTTGGTGAAGAGGGATTACTTGAACCATGAGTTGGGCGAGACTACTGTTGATGCGATGAGAAAGGTATGTTACTCTTCCCTTGACCTATCACCCCTGATCCTGGACATCGCTAATGGGAATATAGCTCAAACTGGCTTTTGATCCGCTGTGCTTGTTGAATTCTGATAAGGTTGTCAGAGTGCAGAAAGCGGCGGCGGGAGAGGTGCATGAGTGGTAGAGGAATATGTAGATGGAAAATATAAGATACAGTATTGATACGGAATGAATGGTACGATTCCATTCCTCCGCTAGTCTGCTCTAGTGTTGCTCTATCTCTTTCTTCTTCCTTAACTCAGCTTACTTCACATTCAAACCGCTTTCCAATTCTACGAGAATCCACTAGCTCAAAAGCCTCAGGCTCTGATATCAACTCATTAATTTTACTGAAAATCCCCTACCATTTTTTTTCTCTCATCATAGTCGATTCCTCCTTTAAAGACTCTGAAATCTTTAACTCATCTGGTGCCCGGCAGGCAGATTCCTGGACAGCAGAACAATTCACTAAGCGCATAAGTCCCGCGAATATTTTGAGTGAGGTAGCATGGGAGTGGCTTAATCGTTGGTCTTTAGAGGGCTCGATGATGTTACTGTGTTAGTGAGGATTTTGAGATGTGAGGGGAAAGTGAAAGGGCAATTGTTTGAGGGTATGTCCGGTTATATACGTGTTATTATTGAGAAATATGTAGGGCGAAATATGTCAATATCATAGCATGGAAAATCCTGTAGCAGCTGAATCGTCCAAATACCAATCCGCAATTTCATCTACAGTAGATGCAAATTCCCTATCCTCACTCGCTCACTCACTCTACCCATACTCTCCCCTCAGATCTTCTCATTCGGGCCTGCAATCAACACTTTGATTCCCTTGCCCTCTTTCACCTCCTTAAATGCCTGCTCTGCATCCTCAAATTTCACAGTGCCGGTAATCAGCTTCTTCACATCCACCTTGCCACTCTTCACAAGCTCAACAGCTAAGGAGTAGTCTCCACTTCCATATCTAAAGGAGCCCTTGGCTGTGATCTCTTTCGTGCAGAGCGCCATGATGGGGAAATTTATATCAGGCTTTCCCATGCCGCCCTGCACATAAACACCTCCTCTTCTCACCACATGGATGGACGTCTGGATACTCGGTTCCGCGCCCGACGCATCAATCACCGCATCCGCGCCCCGCGGCAAACCCGCCTCTTTCAGGAGCTTTTCAGCGTTTTCTGAAGCAGGGACGCGCGAGGGGGTAAAGGTATGTGTGGCGGCGAAACCGGCGGCGAATTCAAGACGGTTGGCTTGAATGTCGACGCTCACGATGGTGCTTGCGCCGTAGGCTTTCGCAACTGCGCAGCAGAGGAGACCGACTGGTCCAGCGCCCATTACCACGACGCTGTGTCCGGGTTTGACGTCGGCTTGTTTGACGATGTGGACGGCGACGGCGAGGGGTTCGATGAGAGCGCCTTCTTGCAGAGATACGTGGTCGGGGAGTTTATACGCAAAGTCTTCTGGACTGGTCCAGAAGCCCGTCAGGGTTCCATCGTAGGGAGGAGTGGCTGCGAAGCGCATGTCGTCGCAGAGATTGTAATGGCCTGACAAACACGGCGTGCAGCGACGACATGGAGTCCCGGGCTCGAGGGCGACCCGATCGCCTACAGCGAGGGATTTGACGGCGGATCCGACTTCGAGGACTGTACCAGAGGATTCGTGGCCTAAGACCATGGGCTTTTCAACCACAAAATCCCCAATGCGACCTTCCACCCAGTAGTGCACATCGCTGCCGCAGATGCCCGTGTAGTTTACGCCGACGAGGATATCGTTAGGGGAGGCGAGGGTGGGTTTGGGACGTTGTTCGAAGGAGACATCGAAGGGTTTGTTGAGGATGAAGGAGAGATTCTGCGGGGTGAGTTGTTAGATGCAGAAAGGAGGGGAGGCTTTGTTAGCGTACGCTTGATTCTGCCATTACGTCGCAAGGATTTGAAAAGTTGACTTTTCGATTTCTTTTCTTTCAAGAAATGATTGACAAGAATTTCCAAATTATTTGCAGTATTTATTGGGGAGCTTCTTTTCCTGGTTATTGAACAACGAAGCTGTGTAGCTCTTGCCCCCCACTATGACCCCGCGTTGTTCATCCTGATTTATCCGCTCCAGTTAAAAAACTCTTGATAGCACCTCCGAGCGGCCGAAATTGGCAATTCGTTTTTGAAAATATATGCATTTCCTCGAGGCTACGATTTGGAGCGCGAAAGGGGGAGACTTTTTTGATGTCGGTCTTCGGGTGATATGAGAGCGAGAAGGATGGATGACGTCTTTACGTTCTTTTTCACCTTCCCCCTTTAGCCCCTGAGATTGGTCGCTTATGGTGTAGTGAATATTTGGGCTTTGACTCAAGTAAGCGGTTTTGTCCTGGGAACACATGAAAACATATCCAAGCCACCAGGAGCTTGGGAAAGCTGCATTTGGGCATATCTATGAAGAGTAATTAATCATAGCTTTTTTGATCTCCCGCGTTCCAGAAACGCAAACGACTAATAGATAAATAGGCCCCAGATCAACGTGATATATTAAACGATCAAGAGAAGTTACAGACGCACCCACTCATCAGGCCTTGCAACCTTCGCCTCTTACAAAGATGGAAGATGGGCAATTTGACTTCTCTTTTCCCTTCGAACCCTCCTTAACTTCTTCCTCGCATCATCCCAGGCCTAGACGATGACATCTACCCACAATAAATCTATTACAGAATCTCGTCTGGATTCTTCGATACCAAAATCCCCCGATCCAGACTTTCAACAGTCCCCTGAAACCACTTGAAGTCGTTTCCCCTCGCCTCTACTTCTCTTGCCGAGAGTATGTATGTCGGTAAGTTAGAATCAACGGCCTGTCAAAATGTGATACCCCATGAAAGCAAGTAAAACCAAGGCAGGAGCTCCAGCCACAGAATCTAAATTCCTTCCAGAACCACCAGTAAACGCTGCACCACTAGATGAAGTTGTATTCGTAGCGGTATGATCGCCCGCGGTATGTTGAGGCCAGTTGGTTATAGATATGATATCATATGAAGACGCCGTTGTAGATGCCGATATCAAAGTCGGTGTCGCAGATTCTGCGGGCGTCACTCCGTCATATGTTGGCAACGTTATTATTATAGGTGTCGGAGTTTGGGTTGTGCTGCTTATGGTTTCCGAGCTGGTGGTGTAAAGTGAGTTTTGAGTGGCGGAAGCAGTGTAGGAAGAGATGTGGTCATGGGCTGAGCTGAGTCCATTCAAATATGAACTGATTTCATCCATGCCCGCTGCGATTTCTGAGCCTATGTTGTCGAAAGATGAGAAGGTCATGATGTTGGTGGTTGAGGGCTGGAATTTAGGTGATGTTGATTATTTTGGATTATTTTTCAACGAATCAAAACTTCGAAAAATGAATGAAAGTGCTAGTATGAAGTGACAGGTGGAGATGCAAATGTCGCAGGAAATAATGAGATTCAAATACCTATTGACGGTGCGCGAAAGAAAGTGGCTCAGCTGATTCCAGAATTTCTCCAATTAGACTTACTATAAATCACTTAGTGACATGGCCTTTCGCATGATGGTAGTATAAGTACTCGACCTCCTCAAAAAGCGAGAAAGTGATTGTTTGTTGGGATGATCGAGGTCGTCTGAAATTGACCGCAATGCGGGTCGCGTACTCAAGCACGGACACTTTTTTTTGGGCAAACTCTTCAACACAACACAACACAACACAACCACCAGAACACTACAGTACGGACACTACACATCGTCCATCGTCGAGATTTGCTACCTCAACGCGATTACAAGCGCTTTTCAATTCTTGAAGCCCGAAGCAATCGCCTGAGTTGTTCAGTTCCTCTTCCGCGATCGGATCTGCTAATGTCGAAAAGAACGGGTTTGACCGTTGGGCGCATACGCAGCGGATGAGCCCGCAAAATGAATTCGTATTAGTTCGTGGCCAAGCTGTCCGAATGATGGAATTCGGCGTTGACAAGGGCCGAACTGTGCATATGGATGTGCAGGTCGGAGAATTTGGGACTAGGGTCACCTTTTGGGGAATACCTCTGGTTCGGGAGGCTCCTGGCTCGTATTTATTACGCGAGATGGTCGATAGTCGTTTGTCGGCCGCTCTCTTAACTCAAGCAATTTCCAGCTGTCTTGACAAGTTGACAGCTCGTTTATTGAAATTTCCTAGAAGTCTTGGATCTGCTTCCTGCCCTGCCTGTTCTTTTTTTCCTTTGCTCAGTCCCCGATGGTGCCTAGAGTTTTGATTCGTATTTGTTTTCGGAATTTCGTTGAGTTCTTTCTACTTCAATTGAGGCTGTAATTCCTTGCTAGCCTTGAGTGTCCATCCTAGGACTCGAGTGAGTCGTATTCACTACCATGGTGTTCTAATTTGTTCGGCGCCTCGGCCTCGGCTCATTCTCTTAAAAGCATGAGACAGTGAGGCTCGACTAGGAATCTAGACGCCTTGAGTCTGGTGTCGGATTTGTATACTTCAAGTACTCGTCCGATCTCATTCCGAAGTGCTTCGAGTTCCGTTCCTAGTCTCTCTACGAGAGTGAACGAGGAGGAAGGAGATAGTGATAGGCCCATTATTACAAACGTTTGTTTGTATTGCGTCAGCCACATGGTAAACTTATGAACCACAAAAATTGAATATTACTCGAACAATTCGAATGGCCCGTACGAATAAGTTCAACTCCAATAGCTCTTAGCCTGCCTTTGTACCTAGGTACCATACCTAAACTCTCTTTGTGTCTCATTGATCAGCCCCTGTCCTGCCACAAACCTCGGTTCGCTTGCCGCTGGGCACGTGAACCATAACTGCTGCAGTCAGCAAGGCAACCCAGCATGCATGAACCTCAACAAATCTCAAAACGTACTTCGACCTCATCTCAAACATCATCTTCAATCATATCAACCACCATGTCTTTGAAAACGGCATTCCTCGAGGCGCGGATGATAGCTAAGCCACCGTTCACGGTGGAAGTGCCTGGATCTGTTGCTGTCCCTGGTGAAGGCATACCCCGCAGAAACGCACGCTCGCCCAACAAGCTTATAAATTCCCCTGACGAGGAGAACATCGTGACGGTCTTTGATATCGTCAAGGAAAGTGCTAGGAAATATGGAAATAAACCGGCTGTGGGTTCTAGAAAGGTGATTAAGAAACATCATGAGACGAAGAAAGTCAAGAAGGTTGTCGGTGGTAAGGTGCAGGAAGTTGATAAGATGTGGACTTACTTTGAGTTGAGTGGCTACAGTTATCTCACATTCAAAGAGTATGAGATTTTGGTATTGCAGTTGGGGGCTGGGCTAAGGGAATTGGGTTTAAACGCGAAAGATCGCGTTCATATGTTTGCAACAACGAGGTATGGCTCCTATCAGTATATAGAGCTTTTGGAAGCTGCTGATATAAAAACAGTGCTCACTGGCTTTCTATGGCCCATGGAGTTATGTCACAGTCAATGGCCATCGTCACTGCATACGATACTTTAGGCGAGGAAGGACTAAGAGCTTCACTTGTCGCGACAAAAGCAAAGGCTATCTTTCTAGAGCCTCGCCTAATCAAACTATTCCTCAAAACGTCTAAAGACGCAAAGGATATCAAATTCGTCATCTATAACACTGATGGAGAAGACGAAATTGATGAAGCCGATCTGGAGACTTTGAGGAACTCACATGAGCATCTCACAGTGCTGAGCTACGAAGACTTACGGCAATCTGGCGAGGCCAATCTAGTCGACCCTGTGCCTCCCAAGCGCGAAGATTTGGCTTGTATCATGTATACTTCGGGTACGGGTGGAACTCCAAAGGGTGTCGAGCTGACTCATGGCAATGTTGTTGCTGCTGGTAAGAATTTGACATTCCAGAGAAGAATCTTCAATTACTGATTACATGAAGTTGCCGGAGCTGATAGCTGTGTGGGAAATTGCCTAGGACCGGAGGATTCCCTGCTGACATATTTACCTCTCGCTCATATTTTTGAATTTGTATTTGAGAATGCGTGCATCTACTGGGGAGGAACTATGGTAGGGTTTGAATTTTTTTCAACTCCCTCCCCTTGGTACACTTACCCAGTGTAAAAGAATAGTTTTCCCCCGCTGCAACGCTTCTTTTTCCACTTTACTGATACTATCTACTCCAAAAACTTACCAGAAGTTACCAAACTAACCTTGATACACTAGGGGTATGGAACCATCCGAACACTTTCAAATACCAACATGAGAAACTGCAAGGGCGACATTGAAGAGTTCAAACCTTCATTATTAATTGGTATTCCTGTAGTTTGGGAACAAATCAAGAAGGGCATCATTGCAAGGGTTGAAGGCGGCAGTGCAATAACGAAAAACGTATTTTGGGCTGCGTACAGCATCAAGAAGTATGTCCTACTCAATTCCTATTCCCTATCAAAACTGACAATTCCAGGTTCCTGATGGAAAAAGGTCTACCCGGATCCTCCATATTAAACGCAATAGTCTTCAACAAGGTGAAAGCTGCCACTGGGGGAAAACTGCGTTTCACTATGAACGGTGCAGCTCAGGTTGCAAGAGAAACCCAACTTTTCATATCCTTGACCATCGCTCCCATGATCAGCGGCTACGGAATGACAGAAACTTCAGCGTATTTGTCTCCCCCCTCCAAAAGCCTTCACTCCATACTAACTTTCCAATCAGAATGGGTTCCCTATGTAACCCCGGCGCCTGGACCGTCGACGCACACGGCGACCTCCCCGCCACCATCGAAACAAAACTGGTCGATTTCCCCGACGCCGGCTACTACACGACCAACAAACCACGTCCCCAAGGCGAGATCTGGATTCGAGGACATAGTGTGATGCAAGGGTATTATCAAGATGAGAAGCAGACCAAGGAGGCGATGGCGGAGGGGGGATGGTTCATGACGGGAGATATTGGGGAGTGGGATGAGAATGGACATCTGAAGGTTATTGATCGGAAGAAGAATTTAGTCAAGACGTTGAATGGGGAGTACATTGCTCTTGAAAAGGTAAGATTGCCATTGATATCCCTTTCCTCTTCCCCTTTCCAATAACCAATCTCACCTTTTTCTCGCAGCTCGAATCCGTCTACCGCTCAGCAACCATCGTCGCAAACCTCTGCATCTACGCCTCAATCACAGAAACCAACCCCATCGTCATAATCGTCCCCGCGGAACCCGCTCTCATCGCCCTAGCCAAGACCCTCGGCGTAGAAGGCCACGGCATCGGTGATCTCGTACACGATCCCAAGATCCAAGCCGAGGTATTGAAGCAGGTGCAAGCTGTGGGTCGGAAGGCCGGCCTAGCGGGCATGGAAATTGTCGTCGGTGTGGTGTTGGCGGATGATGAGTGGACGCCTATCAATGTGAGTTGTTGCTTTGTTTGTCGTTTTGAGTGAGAAGGAAATTTAAAAGGGTTCAAAGCTAATGAGAAATAGGGACTCGTCACTCCAACAAACAAACTCAACCGGAGAGCCATAGCGGAAAAGTTCAAAGACGAAATCACCAAAGCCTACGCAAGCGGCAAATAAGGATGCCAAATTCTCATGAAGGAAACTAGTGCCTCTCGATCTTCAAAAAATTGCTTCAGACATATTCTATTTTTAAAAAAATCTGTTGGGTAAGGGAGCGGGATTATGTATTTTTATTCTTACCACGGGGATCAGGATGTTCAAGTAGGCGTAGCGCGTTCAAGTTGGTATTTAACACCATGTTTCATCAATGTAGCACTTTCTTGACACTCTTCGGACTACTGTACTTTCCAACCTTACTCCCACTTCTTGCTTTCCACTGTTCCTTCCCATTTCCTCTCCCTACGACCAGCAAGCACACACTAGTTCGACCCTCACACGTTAGCATAAGCTCCTTCCACAGCCCGGTATCAACAACATCCATACCAATCCTATCATACTGCGCCATCTCATTCCTCGTACCAGGAAAATCTTTTCCATCCTGCCGCACACCTTCACGAAACAAGCATCCCCATAGATCCCCCAACTCGAATTGAATTTTGCTATCTTATGTGCCTCTACTCGCTAAGGAATAAGACGGCTACTGTGGGACCAGGTTCTGTAGACGTTTGGAAGGCGTTGGGTTCTTTTGACATCGTTTGGCCGGAATTCATGTTGAGGAAGGGATAGCAGTCAGAACTACACTCTATTTATAAATAGGGCCCTGATATAAGCTCATAAACAAAGGTAGAAGCTAGATCTGAAATAGAGAAAGAACTAGATTAAAGCAAGAACTCGCTCTAATAGCCACTAGGTCACACTTATTTCGATAAGGAATTGCGCGTACCGTCAACTTATGAACCGGCAGTAAGATACTGTATGCTGCCAGACCAGATCAAGGAGAACTCGGTAGTTGATGGGGAGTATAAGCTAGTTGTAAAGTCTCCTACGAAAAAGAAACACAATGCCCGCTTAAATACCCGGTCAGAATGGATGTGCAAGCTATAAATATATAGCAATTGAAGGAAGGAGCTTATCTCTTCCATTTAACCCACAAAGCTCAGACCGTAACAGGTAATTGAACTCAAAATGAGACAATAGCGTCCGGAATTTACCAGCTCTTTCGTTTTGAACCTCGTTGACCGGGTTTACAAGAGAGAATGTAGTCAAAATTATAGAGGAGCTCCTGTTTTTAAGGTTAGCTTTCATGTTGCGTTTTGTTGTGTTAGACCGCCAGAGAGAATTGAAGCCAAAATGATAGAGGGACTCCTATTTCTAGGATCTACTTCCGGAGTTGAGTCTCAATGTATTCGACCTTTAAGGTCAGTGATCGAAAAGAGAAGGTACATCGAAGCTCAAGGCAAGAGACAAGATGAAGGATATTTAGGACGGACGATGAATCAATTGAATCGAAATTATGAGTGAAGCATGAAGTACGTCCCTGCAAGTTCACCAAGTAGAACGAGTTGTGCTCTTGATATATCAAAAGTGCCACTAGCTGAGCTTTGTCTTTACATGCTCTTTATTGGACCCGACAAGTCATCAATACGCAGAGGTCGTACTTGTAGAATTGAGAATCGGGATTCACAATGCACAATACCAAGTAGGTAAAGCAGAATTTGGAAAGGTCAAGAATAATGTAGACAATAAACTATTCGTACAATCATAAGATGAAGAGAGCCAAGGCCATGAATGCTCGAGCTTAAGAGCATGCGCAAGCAAGGTTTCCGTAAGTTGCTTGCAATAATAAATCACTGAATCACATCTTACTCGGCATCCTCATAGCACCATCCAGCCGCAAAACAACACCATTCAACATCACGTTCTCGATGGCTTGTAACGCAAGCTGTGAAAACTCGTGAGGCTGGCCGGGTCGTTCTATCCGTCATCATAACAGTCAGTCACATCCACAATCAATTTCACTCCATCACAGTGGTTGCAGGATTACTCACGAGGGAATTCAGCAACTCTTATCAAGCTCGCGCGGACTTTATCAGACATCATACTCGTCATCCTCGAATCAAAAAGTGCAGGTGCAATGGTGACGGCGCGGATGCCATAGCGTGCAAGGTCCCGGGCGAGAGGTAGAGTGAGAGAGCGGATTGCACCTTTAGATGCGGCGTAGGATACTATGAAGAGGGTAAGGATGTGCAAATTGTTAATAGCGAGTGAGGGGAGGTTTACCTTGACCTGGTTGGCCGTCGAAAGCGGCGGAACTAGAGACCATAATGATGATTCCTCGTTCGCCATCTGGGCCGACGGGTGTTGTTTTGGCCATATGCGGTAGCACTTGGCGTATCAGGTCAATCGTGCCCCGGAGGTTGACATTCATTACGAAGTCGAAGCTGTCGAGTGAGAGGGGGTTTAGGTCTTTGTCGAGGATCTACAAGATTGCATGTAAGCTAGAAAACATAAGAGACTTAAATAAGAAGTTTCTGTGATGACTGGAAAACAAACAAGTAAAGATCAGGTAGGTGCAGGAGCAAGCCGGCGTTAAAATCTACCCCACGCAACAACAATAAGACCGTGGGTATTGGATAACTTGGGAAAGTGAGTATCAACAGCAATACTGTGCTTTTCCGACAACTGAGACTAGATTTGAAAGTCCCTTGAAATTATCTCCCCTCATTCTCCAAAATCGAAAAGTCAATATTACAAAACAAAACTATTTGAGATGGACGGCTACACTCATGCTTCACTTGAAATTTGTAGATCCATCAACGAATCTTCGAAGCTCATTTTTGTTGTAAATCTCGTGTCCCCAATAAGCCAGATGAAAAGAGGTTGATATATCCCAAAAACATTTTCCAACTCGTAGACAGTTACTCTCTTCAAGTGAGAGGTTGACCTCGGGCTCCTTAGCTCTCCACGGGCAAAACATCAAAAGCTCATCATTACTAGATGAAAATTCCAAAATACTGTAAATATAAAGGATGACTTAAGAGAACAGACGAACCTTTGCTGGATTTCCAACACCGGCAGAAGCAATAACACCTCCAACTTCTTTCCCAGTTTCCTTTACCCATGCCAAAGCACCTTTAACAGCAGCAGCAATACTTTCTGTGTCCGTAACATCCGTTTCAAAGAACTTTGTCTTTCCCCCACCGACCTCTTTCATGAGCTCACCGGCAAGCTCTTCATTCATATCAAGAATGGCAACATTGCCTCCAGCACGACAAATGTCCTCAACACATGCTCTGCCAAGACCTGAAGCTCTAAATAGCAACGTTAGTGCCAGCAGCCAAAGATAGGTCGTCTGAAGTGAGAAAGATTTCTTACCCTCCAGAAATTATGAAAGTCCTTCCGCTGATCTTCATTTTCAGATGATACTTCTCGCAAAAGGGGGGGTATTTTGTTGTAAATTTAGTCTTGGGGAGTAAATAGCAAAGTGAATGAATCTGGGGAAGGAATCACAAGCCGAGGTGTCTCCCTTGTCAATGTGTCATGCTTGTGCCCTTGCAAACCTAAAATGCTGACCTAACCAGATTCAGTCTGACGTCGGGGTTATTCAAACCCAGACGCCGACCCGCCGTGGGTATGATGAAGTGGGCCATGATAAGAACAACCTCAGATCTTGATAGAAAACAATCCAGGAAATCAACACATTACACAAGACACTCAGGACAAAGACAAGGAGGGCAACCGACTTATGCGCCGCCAGAATACACACATCTACACAGGAATTTGGTATAGAGAAGACAGGAACAACAGTCAAGATGGTGCGCCCGAGGCGTTCCTCTGCGGCCAGTGACGAGTCGGCTGGGACGGATCGCAATCAGGTTTGTTCAGATCTTACAGTTTGGCAGAAATTATACTGATGTAGAACAGGAGCTGGGAAGCATGTACGATTATTTGGCGAAAATCATCTTATTAGGGCCCAGCGGCAGTGGAAAGTAGGACCATCTTCGCCCCAAACCTCCCAACCCTCCCAAACTCAAGCGCTGACGAAAGATAGATCTTGCTTATTGCACAGGTTCGTAAAGGGGGAGTGGAGGGTTCTCACATCGCAGACGATCGGCGTGGAATTTGCGAGTAAAATCATAAAAGTCGGAACAGGCGCAAGACGGAAACGCATAAAACTCCAAGTATGAATACCCCACCTGCTCCTATCTTTTGCAAATTTTGAAACTGATAGTATCTTAGCTCTGGGATACAGCAGGCACAGAACGATTCCGCTCCGTCTCTAGATCGTACTACCGTGGCGCTGCTGGCGCGCTCCTAGTCTACGATATATCCGCCCATAATACCTTCACCTCCCTCCCCTCCTTCATGAACGATGCCCGAGCGCTTGCCTCTCCAGACCTAACCCTCCTTCTCGTCGGCAACAAGGTCGATGTTTGCGAAAATCAAAATAACCTGATTGATCTCGGATTACCACCAGCAACACCTTCAAGCGTGAGCAGTAAAAGCTCACAATTTCCTTTCAATGGCGGAGGATCGGTGAACTCGACTACGAGCGTAGGGACGAATATGGGACTTGGAACTTCATTACGAGCTACAGTTGCGGATGGTAGAGAGGTCACAGCAGAGGAAGCAAGCAAGTGGGCGTCCAACAACAACATTCCCGTATCTGTCGAAGTCTCAGCGCTGAGCGGTGAAAATGTCGACGAGGTATTTGGCCGTTTAGCACGTATGATCCTGACGAAAATTGAACTTGGAGAAATCGATCCGGACGACCCGATGAGTGGGATTCAGTACGGCGATGGTGGGTGGCAAGGAGATGGCGATGGGGCCAGTGTGAAGAGCGGAATGACAATCGACGAAGGTGGTAATTCAAGACGAAGAAAGAAGGCGAGAAAGGGCTGGGGAATAGATGGGTTAGGGGGAATGAGGGAGTGGGAGGAGGTTTTCACGTTGAGTGGAAGTAATCGACGGAGGAGGGGTGGATGCTGTTAATGAGGGGGGTGAGCGAACGAGTCAGCAAGCAAGAGCAAGCGAGTGTTTTAGTGTTGATATACTGTATGTCGATTCGATATCGATGTTGAATTTGGGCGTTGGGACATGGTCGCAGGTTTTTGCAGCACCGGAGATATTTTCTTCGGCTTTTTGCTTGCAAGCGAGGCATCATGGGTTTTTTCATCAGGCTTTTTTCATCATGAAAGATGATTGCAATTGCTAGCCAGATTGGTCATATCTGATTGAGCCGGAGATTGGCGACTGGGGTCAGGGGATAGAATAAGAATACACCTAATAGTTTCATTTCCTTTGTTGCATGGAACCAGAGGCTCGGGCAATACATAGAATCGCGAATTGAATCGCTCCATTGCTTCATAATTTGTAGACTTTTCCTCCTTGCTACTTGTACCCTGTGGGAGACCATTGCTTGGTCAGTTCAAGCGTGAAGAGCATTAGGGCTACTGACACTGTAAGATTACCTTTAGTACTTTACTCCACCCTTTCCTATTCAGCTCTATGATACTCTACTCTACTCTACCTTACTCTACCCAACTCGTCATCAATTTCCCAACGAGTAATTTCGTCTCATACAGTATCTCGGTTATAAGACTTGCTAGAAAGTGTAATCAATAATCGCCAACGATTTTGAAACTCTCTGTTATATATAAAGAAACGGTTTATGGTGGTCTTCTGGAGACTCTAGGGCTGTTGTGTGTTGTGTTGTTGGAGTTTTGTTTGGGGGTAAGTAAAGGGAAGAAAGTGGGAAAGTGAATTTTGGGGATTTCTGTGCTGGGCTGGACTTGGAAAATGGATAGTATAGGACGATATGGTATGTAATTATCTTATCCTCGTCAGTATACCCGGTTATCCACCCTTTCCCTCTTAAAATGTCCGGAGATTGCTCTCATTTCCCCTGTATTTGAAGGAATACACTTGAGCTAATATCACAGTAGATTCAACTGAATTAAAAGCAGATCTACTAATGTAAAGTATAAAGCTGTGGAGTTGTATAAGGCATTATGATAAAGAAAGGGGGAGTGGGTTACCCTGTGCAGAAACGATATTGTGGAATTTGGATTCTGGAAGTCACGTTTGATTGTTTGAAGGGCTTGACGTTAGGGTATGGAATGGTGATAAAAGGGTTACTGTAGTAGATTTATTATTGTAAGGGGTTGGTAAGGAGTAAGGTGTGATTAAGATATAAGGAGGTATGAAATAGAATCTTTCCTAGTACTGTATTATCAGATACGTTATTAATATAATAACCACCAATCCTTTCAATATTTTCCCCTTCCCACAGGCTAATTACTAGCAACTACGCTGCTTTATAGTAGCTCTAACGTTCCTTTCATTTCATTTTAAATTCATCTTAGCAGCCATTTGAGGCACTCCCTCTGACTCTCCCATATACTCGACCAGTGTTTTCATCCTCCCCTCCCAGTCTAAATAAGGCATCAGGCTGGCTGGGAGGAATACCTTAGTCAGGCAGGCTAGGAGGGTTAATTTCCGACTTCCAAGACCGAAAAGGGGGGCCCGGAACCCTTAAGCGAGCATAAGCGAGCACTTCCGAACTGAAGCCGACCCTCCCCTCCCAAGGCTAGGCAGGCGGAACTGAAAGCTCAGGCAAGCTACTCGTGCTGCCCAAAACTCTGTCCCTGCCTATTTGGGTATAGAGGCTCCTGGAGGTGGGTTTGGGTGGATTTTGGATGTCGCATGTCCAAAAGATGATGGAAATCAGAACTCGAAGTCCCAGGGACCTGTTCTGACCCAGTTCTCCCTGATCTGAGCTGTTCTATTGGCCTAAACCCCGGTACTTCTAGTGGATACCCTTCCCAAATAGGTAGGGATAGAGTTTTGGGCAGCACGAGTAGGCGAGGAGGAATGCAAATCTGAGGCAGGCTAGGTTAGGATGAAAGCATTTTCTTGGCAGTCAGGCTGGGAGAGGAGGAATTAGAAGCTCAGGCAGGCTGGGCTAGGATAAATAGATTTCCCATGCAGGCTGGGAGGAAACCCATTCCTTCTGACCCCGCTTGGAGGCTGGGAGGGGAGGATGAAAACACTGCTCTTCCCTACCTCCCGCCAGAACTTCCAAAACACAATGACCTACAAAGCCATCCTTTTCACCTCAAAACATATGCACATGAAAAGGATTTACTCCGCAATAAAGCTAGTATCTAGATTCTAGATTAAGAGTTTCTTTCAAGAATATATCAAGGAGATTTATCAGACACGATATCACCTACACTTAGATAATCGTAAACAGTTTGAATTGCTAGCGAATTAGCGAAAGAATACAAATACAACCTTATCCTCCTCCTCCACCCTCATCCCACCCACCTCAACCACCATAAAACCCCTCTAAAAAATCTCATACCTCCCTTCTCCTTCAAACACATCTACACAATTCAAATGTAGATTAAGAATGCAAAGTTAAAGTACAAACTCCTCCCCCTAGCATAGGCCAAAATCCTGTCTCGCTTTACTCGTCTTCTAGCTCCGCTTTCTCGTTACCGGAATACACAATACCTATGATATGCAAATTCTCGAATTCCCTCCAAACTTTTAGCGCGAGTCTTAGTCCACCTTAGGCCTTCTAGGTGTTCCTCTATTTCAGGCTGGCCCCTATTTGTAGCTAGAATGTAGTTCTGAATGCTATACAGTTCCTATACAGCTGAATTGCCTCAAAATAAATAAGCGCCAACTGTTTCTAATTCTCTATTATACCCCCTTTACTTCACTTCAAATCCTAGCACCACTCAAAAACCTAACCCCCCCCCTCTCCTCCTCACAACCCATTTAGACATCTTATCTAATACCCATCTATACTCATCCTTAATATCCAAGATCCTCAAGATGCAATACAGAGTAAGTTGAAATTAAATCAAACACGACAAGTTTTTACTTATCTAAACCCTATCTAAAACCCTTCCTAATCTCCAAGATCCCTCACAAATAACACCTAGAAATTGAATATAAATCAAACACAACAAATCTTTACTCATCTATCATCTACCCAAAAACCCCTCTCAATCTCTTCAATCCTCAGAGGACAACCCAAAGAAAATTAACTATAAATCAAAAATAACAAGTCTTTACTCATCTAACGTTTATCCAAGCTCTCCTTAATCTCTAAGATCTATCAATAATAGCAGCTAGAAAATCAGACATAAATCAAATACAACAAATCTTTACTCATCTAACGTCCACCTAAACTCTCCTTAATCTCTAACATCCTTCAATAATAACACCTAGAAATTAACTATAAATCAAACATAACAACCCTCTTCCTATTAACCCCTTTCAGATCTGATCTAACATCTATTCAAAATCCACCCTTAATCTCTAGAATCCTTAAATAACAACACAAAGAAAATTGAATATAAACTCTCCTTCACCTTACTTTCAAATTTCGCATTAACCTACAACCCCATAGAAAGATAAAGACTTCATTCACTTGAGATTTACTCTTCTTATCTCATCTAAACCTCTTTTAATCTCTAAAATCCCTGATAAACACCACAAAATTTCAGAGCAAAGAGATCAACACCAACATTTAAATAAACATCAAACAACACCACCCCCACTAACCCTCTGAGGGATCTCATTCCATTCTCATCCAAACCCTCTCCCTAATCTCTTAAATCCCTAACCAAAAACACCAAAAAGAATAAACAAAAATCAACCACCACCAATCCCCAAACCAAAGAGATCAACCCCAACATTGAAAGAGCATCAAACGACATCCCAAAAGATCTCACTTATATCTAAAATCTCATTCCATCCCCATTCAAACCCCCTCCTTACTCTCTAAAATCCCTGAATAACAACACCCAGAAAAAAGAATATACATTAACCACCACAAAGTAATCAAGCAAAGAGATCACGACAGCGTTTGAATAAACATCAAACGATATCCCAAAGAACACGTGAATGGGTCTTAATATTCATAAAATATGTTTTTAATTCACAGACTACAATAATCAAACATAAACATGTGCCCGAAGGCAACTGGGTATCCGCTAAAAACTCCAACAAATATCACCCCCCTCCCCCCCAAAAACCCACTCAATTCTGCAAAAATCCGCCCATCTTCATCTTCTTCTCGGCAGGGCCAACCTCGTGACCCGCCCCCTCCCACTTTCGCTTAGACAAGATAAACTCCACACTATCATTGCCATCCGACACCTCCCCTTCCTCTACATCACCACCACCTCCTCCCACCGTCTCCATCTCCTCCAAACCATGCTTATTCTCCGCCCAGAACTCCGACATCGCAATGATATCTCCCTCGAGTACTCTGCCAATCCACATTCGAAGAAAGTGAGCCCCCCGCTCACCATCAATAGCATGGCCTTGCTCCATTGGTATAGCCGTAACCCGAACTCCAGTGTCCTTACTCCTCTGATAGACATGAAAATTGCAGCGCAATTTTTCTTGCACTGAACTTCGTGCATTGTCGGTCAAGAAAGCGTAGCAGAGATTCTTACTGCAGAGAAAACAGGGTTAGCAAAATTACATTCAAGGGGTAAGTTTAGAGAACGACCAAATGGAGACACGAATACGTACACATCAGAATTCGTACAAGGCAATAGCTTTCCCTGAACAATCAAATATGCCGTAGATGATTGTTCGGTCGCTGGGACAGTTGCTGGGACGGTCTCTTGGATGGAAAACTGCTTCCAATGTTGCAAGAGGGTTGGCACCGGAGCAGCATTATTAGTAACCTGCTCAACCCACGATACCAGAAAAGCAGTTCCACGAGCCATTACATCAGTTTCCCGTGAGTTCTTTCCAGCTTTATCCTTGTAGATGTAATCCGCAGCCGGAGGGGAAAGAATGTATATCGCTTGTTTTCCTTCCGTGAATTTCTTGAAGATCAACAAGCATCCAATTTCTTTAGCTACCTGAGCATTTCCTGCTCGATCTTGCCAAAATAGGCCTTCGAGCGTGTTGAAATGAGACCGTGGGCAGCGGTTTTGCGTTGAATTGATCACAACCATCACCTCGCTTGAAATCTCTCCACTCGAAACGGCATATTTCTGCAAGAAAGACGATGGCGGGTATGGCACATGTGAACCGTCTAATAGTTTCCCAATCCATTGTTGGAGAAAGGCGTGTGCTCTTTTGATGAAGGCATCGCTTGCAAACTTGAAGGGCGATGTCCAGATGACAAGCACCCTTGAATTGCACATGTTGATTTGGTAAGGGAGAAAGCAGTGCAAACTTGATTCGAGACCGCTATAATTCTGGTCTGAATGAATAGACTTGCGGATACAAGCAAGATCCTCGGCATTGCAGACTGTTAGGTTGTCATTGTAGACAATAACCCATTCGTTTGCGTGTTTTGACAACAGGTCGACAGCTTCTTTGGCTGCTTGAATAACACCCGGAGGGGCTTGAAGATCGATGATTCGGTGAACTTGAGATGGAGACGGTGCATAAGGTTTGAGGTCCTGTTGCATGTTGGCCAAGGGAATCGCCGAATTCATTGGAGGCTGATGTTGTAGCTGCGCTAGCCCGCTCTGGAATACACTATTTTGCGGAGCCATCGCATAAGCTTTGGGGGCATGTTGCATGTTGGCCAAGGGAATCGTCGAATCCATTGGAGGCTGATTTTGTAGCTGCGATGGCCCGCTTTGGAACACAACATTGTTCGGAGCCAGCGCATAAGCTTTGGGTTCCTGTTGCGGATTGGCCAAGGGAATCACCGAGTTCATTGAAGGCCGAAGTTGTAGCTGCCCATGCGGTAGCCCGCTTTGCAGTTGGAATGCAGAATCCATGATAGCACTCAGAGTACCACTGTCTGGCTTCTTCTTTTCGGCTGGAGGAAGACTGGGCGACTTTCGTGTTGGCATAGAAACCACCCTCTGAACCGCAGACTTTCGGATAGCAGTAATCTGGTCTCCAATGGTCAAATGTTGTGCGGGCGTAGACTTCGGGATAGCGGCAGTCTGATATCCAATGTCCAAATGTCTTGCGGGCGTAGACTTCGGAATAGTGGCAGTCTGATCTCCAATGCGTGCAGGCGTAGACCTCGGAATAGCGGCAGTCTGATCTCCAATGGCCAAACTTCGTGCGGGCGTAGACTTCGGAATAGTGGCAGTCTGACCTCCAATGGCCAAACTTCGTGCGGGCGTAGGCAAAGAATTGCCATCTCTGCACTCTGGTGCATGTCCGCCGCAAGGCTCCTTTCCTGGAAATATTTCATTTTGCCCTATGGATGTTAGCACTGCAAGAATTAAGCCAGTTGCGCGACTTACATAATGCATCCCAAGTCATCTTGTCGGCCAAAAAGTGTCTGACACCCCTGTCGCATAAAGGGTGGTCTTCCCTGACGCGATCTCTGGATCGTTGCAGGCATTGAAAGAATCTTTTGCGCAAGTCGAGCCCACCATCTGTACGCGCTTTTTTTTCCATAGTCGATTCCAATTTATCATACTCTCCCCCTCCTGCGGGCTCGGTATTCGCTCGTGGAAAAGCAGTGCTACTTGGGCCCGTAACTGTAGGTAATAGATAAGTTAGCAGTGAACAAAACATCAGAGGTAAATGATGGCAGGATGAAACTTACAGAAAATATTCCAAATGGAAGATTGGATTTTCCAATGCATCCACTCACGTGAGACATAACGATAATTACTTCTGACCTTAGCCTCACTTGTCTCCCTACCCTCATCATACAATGCCATATCTGATTAGTACAAGGCCTAAGTCAGCATTTTTACTCAAGAAAGATGCGAGTGAAATATAATGCAGACGATGAGACCCATTTCTGTCTAGCCAGAACTTTCGCGTCTTGGAATGTCGAAGGAAATAATGTAACCAAGGTAGACTCACCAATGCCATGATCTTTTGCAATGTTCCGCAGCTTCAAGTATCTCATCTCCTCTTGCTTAGTATCACAGGGGCAGCCTTCCTGAAGATGTTTGAAGAGCCTGTTCCCAGACGGAAACAACGCCTCGCAATGGCTACACGTCAACTTATCTAGGCTCTCAACAACCCTGGGTCTATTTTCACTCCGCGACGAAAAAGTAGCAGGCCTGCTTCTATCCGCCGCGGAAGAAGTAGAATTGTGACGGCCAGACGAGGGGTTGTCCCCAGGCCTGGCATTGTCATCTCGACGTGGCACCGCGCTCGAGCGGGAAACGTACCGAATCTCACGCTCCCGCTCACTTCGAGGTCTATCCGGGGTTGGTTGCAGTGCGCTTGATGAGCTGCGATCATATCTGTCATGAATCCATGGCTGGCCTTCAGGCTCTTTTCTCTTCTCTCCACGTGGAGCACTGAATATGGAATCCATCCTCTCTGATCCGCTTCTTCTCCCAACCGGAAGCAACTCCTTGATAGGATTTTGCCGCGGGAATGTCACGATCTGGCCGGGAAAGGGGTCCTTGGGAACTAGGTTACGCGGAGTCAGTAAGCTGTCAAGACAAGATGGAGGGAAGAGAATGCTTCAAAGGGCGATGCCAACTTACAAAACTTTTGCCAAGTGACGTACTCACAATAGCCAAGAATATGGTCGCGTGCTTCTTGCCGATGCTCGCGGCCAAGTTGTTTGTATTTGTTGTCCAAGTACTCGGCGATTTCAGTTCTACTGACATACTTCTCTTTCGCATGCTTCATCATGCGTTCTTCAACACTCCGGTAACGCATCTTGAAGAGCGAGTGGCAATGGATGCTGGATCGGCAAGTGCGCACGCGCAAGGATGGTGGCTCAACGAGCTGCGATATGAATCAAAGCAAGAGGATGGTAGTCAACGTAAAAGAAGCTTGACTGAGATCTCCAACAAGATCCTTAGACCTCAGCACCGATGGCGGAGGTTGAAGTGCTGCAGCAGAAGGTGAAGTCGAAGGTGTTGCGGAAGAGGAGAGCCTCGGTGTTTGCTTTTTTCTTTTTTGAATTAAAAGAATTGGTGAAGAGGAAGGCGCGTCAGTAACTCCGAAAAGCGGCCGGCCGCTTTTCCCCAAAGACGGCCGTCTCCATTACCAACCCCAGAGGCTCCCATAACCCAAAGAACATTCAAAAACATCTCTATATAAGCTAAAAGTATTAGAAACCTGTAAGCTTCTTTATAAGCCAGTTTTTAGAAGGATCTCTATGTTGTGGGGCAAACCGGCGTGAAGTGTTGTGCACAGAGATCGGACCGGCGCTTTAAGCATCCGAGGCTATTCAAACTCTCCCAGGCAACCACGGCAACCACAGCTCTTCGCAATTGCCTACCCCTGCAACGCCGCAGCGTCAGTTTCCCCCATACAAACTAGATGTGAAACATAAGAGAAAGCCTGCTTAGAGATTCACAGCTTTTCACAGTCCTTCCCTATAAATTAACAACTCAGCTTTGCCAATGTGTTGCCTTCCAAAAAGCAATCTGAATAGCAATCCGTCCTGCACAATAATCTAATTTGTTCATTCCATGGTATGGTAGCCCACAGAATGCCGATTAAACAGCTGCTAGCTTCTACCAGGGTATGGGAGCCTCAATAGAGCTAGTCGTCACAACGCTTGTTGTACTGATCTCTTTCTTGAACAAAGATATGAGTTCGTAGAATTTGTTTCCGGGGTTTGCTACCTTCACATCTTGCTGTTTCGAAATAAATCTAGTCAAGTGTAATACCTGCCTGATGTGAGGTTGACATATCAAACCAAAAAACCAACCTCAGCCAAGCATTCCCTCTCCAAACAACAACCGGGCCAAATATCCCAATCCCAGAGAGTCTGCCAGCAACTGCACAACAATTCACCAATCTACCATGGCAAGTCATTAGCTCGGAAGAGCGGCATTTTAAAGGAGCTCTCAGCCGATAAAAATGGCTAGTGTGACTTGCCTTGCTCTTCTCTACTCGTTACGCTCTTAGCACGCTTCATTCTCAACGTAATCGCTCTTAGTATTGCAGTGTTTTGGTAGAAGTAATACTTTTCCTAACCTCCTCCTCCTATCCTCCATGTCCTGCCAACTGGTGGCCATGGCGCTCGCAAGTCGCAGATTGTATATCTCGGCTTCGCAGGTAAATCCTGAGTTTGTAAGTCTCGGGTTCATGTCTGGCTCTATGTAGGTAGGTAAGTATGTGAAGTTTATGGTTCTTGTGCGCCACTTTTCGTGAAATTTTGCACGTTATGTGGATGGTCATTCAAAAAGAGACTCTGCGGGTTTTGACTTTACAGGGAGTTTGCACTAGCTAATTGTGAAAATGACTTGCCTATGCCATAGGCCGGCTAGCACCAGTATACAGACAATGCATTAGCCAGGTAGCATGAAGAGATAGCCAGTATGATCGCGGAGCTGTGTCTCAAAGCCAAAGCCACCTCACAACCCCTCAAAGCCTACCATTTGATGGTATGCAACCAGCTCACGTAAAGCGTGAAACTTGAGCGCCATGAACACCATCGCTGGGCACAAAAACCATGCTACCAGCTCACTCCTCTTCAACTTCCTCATCCCACATCTCCTTTTCCTTCCTGACATACTCTGCCATATCATCGTCCTTGAAGATGGAACTGCCAGGGTTGGATGCTCGTGGGACCTTCACAGTTGTTCTCTCGTCATCAAAGACCGGTCCAACGCCTTCAATCCACTTCTTTCTTCTCTCCATCACCGTCTTGGTCAAATCACCAATCCCAGGTCTGGCCATGCCATTAGCTCCTCCACCACCCACAAAGTGACTACCACCCCCAGCTCCACCAGGTCGCTTTTGCTTTTTGCTTTTACCCATGGTACGTGTGCGTTTGAGATATGCCGTTTGTACTTGACCATCGAGATCTTCGAGAATAGTGGTATACTCTTGGTGCGCCATTCTCTCCTTGACGAGCTCCTGCAGCCGGCCTTTGCGGGCGCCGTTCATGATAGCTTGGGCTTTCAATTCCGCCTGTAGCGAGCGTAGACGCACCGAAATCTCATCATCACAGTGCTCATCAAAGTTGGGTTCTGCTCCGTCAGGAGGGGGGAGGAAACCAATGTGGCGAAGCTCTTGCTTGATGCGCTCGTCGGCCTGTTGATAGTCAAGTTTAGGGTGTATAGCTTTCTTCCATGACTCCGAGGAAGACTCGGTCATGTAAGTCGCGGCGGGCAGTGGTGCAGGAACATCCCCAGAGGCTATATCGCCGAAATCTCCATTTGGTTCGCCATTGATATTCGCCTCGCCATTGGTGAGTCCATTCGTAGTAGGCTTCTCCTCTGACGAGACAGCTCTATGTTCAGGCCTCAAGGTCGCCAATAATCTTGAGAGAATAGGGCCTGCTGATATCGAGTCCGTCTCCGCAGCGCCGTCGTCCATGTTTTCCACATTACCCCGTGCTTGGTTGGTAGGAAGTTTATCACGACCATGCTGTGGGCTATCAATCACCATGCCGCTGTCCTCCTCGGCCCATTTCTCAGTGTAGTGTTTTGCGCCCCGTGCAGGCATTGTATGGGCCAGTGCCTTTTCGCCTCTCTCTCGCAAAAAAGCTAGATCTTCTTCGGTGTATGGTCTAAAGAACTGCTCCATATATGTCGCGAAGGTGTTGGCCTGAACTTGATTCGTAGGCTTCGCATTGCTAAAGTCTTTATCGGGCGGTGATCCAGGGATCAAATGCTCGAGATTTGATGGGGGGTATGTTGCGACTGAGTAAATCTCCTTCTTGGTTTCTTCGTCCATGTCGTCGGTTACAATGCGAATGTCGTAGATAGTGGGATCGGGGAAAGTTGAGGGATCGTCGCCAAAAACCTGGGTATGAGGAATCGCGGGTGCTGGTGGTGGTTGGTGTTCATCGGAGCTCGAGTCCTCCATTGCAATGTCACCTTTGTCATCCAAGTCTATGCCCGTTGCTGTTGGTGTTGCAGGTGCGATGGGCGACAATGAAGAGCTGGCAGAGTCGTTATCACCAGATAGTCGGCGTGAAGCTTTGCGTGAGGCCGGCAATGGAGAAGACCGCTCTGTAATTGCAAAACATATCAGCATTCACTTCTCGGCAAACAACAACAAACAAGTTACACCCCATGATACCTAAGTACCAATTACTCATAGTGCAAACTCACCTAAGTTTGAACCGTCTTGAGGTGCCAAATTATGTGCTCCATGCGTCAATGGTCTTTCATCTCTTCCTGTACTGATATCTTTTCGCTTCTTGACCTTGTTAGCCTTGTGCCTGCCCCTTTCCTCTTCATCTGCGGCGTCTCTCTTTATTCTTTCCTTTCGCTCCTCGTTTCTACGTTCCGTCTCAATTTCCTCAGTGCGATCTTTCCTCATCTGAGCCAAAATCCTCATTCCCCGATCGCATGTTTGTCCGCGTTGCTCAACCAACTTGACCAGCTCGGATAGTTTTTCGGCCAGCGACTCCAACTCCTTGGAGCTCGGAATGACAGAGCCGACAGAACCAACATCAGAAATGTCCTGTGCTGTTGGAAAACCCGCCTTTGGTAGTTCTAGAAATGCCGTCTCTCCAGGCTCAGATTGAGATACAGGAGCGCTCGTGTTTGTTACAAGGTTGGGAGTAGAGTTGCGACTGCGACTTTGACGGGCGTCGCGACCTTTCTTGCCAGTTCCTTTTTGGCTTGGTGGAGGAGGCATTGTTGCCCAGGACTAGGCGTCGTTCTTGTCGGACATGAACGCTCGGAGCTGCGCTCGCAGAAGGATTGATGGGATTGATGATTGAGTGATCCTCTCGCAATCAGAACAGACAAGTTGGATCGGGATTGACTGAAGTCGCGCTGATGTTTGACGTGTTGAGGCCGAGGTGAAGTCTGGCGATCATAAAGATGTCATGCGTTTAAGGTTTGTACTTCTGGCTTGGCGTGATTCCCGACTTAGTCATCCCTGTATTAATAAGGGTCTGGGCTTTGTGGAGAAACATGGATTGGCCCCTTCATAAATTGGCTCCCCGCAATCTTTTTGTCTGGGCAAAGAGCCAACACGAGGATATACTATCTATGGTTGTTGGAGTTTGTGCTTCATTTTTGGGAGAAAGCTTCTCAAAAGAATACCCCTCTACACGCTTCATGGGGTCCTTACCCCCACACAATCAAAGCTCAGGGCCAACGCATCGTCATTATTATGTGGATGTGCCACTTTTTCTGCAGGAAGCGCGTGGCCTTTGAGCAATCCCTGACAATCAGCCATGGAATTTCAAATGCATTCTGGAAGAGCACGCGGCAGTTGGAAAACTGGTTGACGCTGACCTCCTCTCATAAATCGAGGTTAGTCTGTTGCGTGCCCTTACATCCTCAGCCTGTGTTTGTTTTGTTACACGATGTCGTTTGCCATGAGCCGTTTCAATCGAGTTTGACGCCTCGATCCGATTTTCAAAGATCGGAACAGCGACTCGAGCACGCCCTGTCTCATCACCACTGCCGATTGGCACTTCAACTTCTCTGGGGAAATTTTCCGGATGCGGGATATTTCGAAGTTCTGGTTGAATTGATGGTGGTCTGCTGGCAGAGATAACGAAAAAATGGGTCTCAATAGGAAGGAAGGAAGCTCTTTGTCCCTTGATCCATTTGCCCCTTTGGGACGACAGGGTAACCGACGAGTTTGTAGTTATACACTCACTTTGTCAGCCGCAACATTCAATGAATGAATAGCTTCATCGATCCAGTTCGTTTCGTTCTAGCAATGAGCTCGGAAGGCCCCTTCCGGACTTCCCGCCGGCCTCCCTGCTTTTCGCTCGAATATCTTTAGGCATTTGCGGGAGATGCGGTGGAAATATAAGAAAGTCAGACCAGCAGAGACGTGTATGCGGCCTGTCACCATCGTTCTCTTTGCCTTTTCGCCTCATCTATCTAGCTTTCGGTTTTTGCTTTGCCTTTTCCTACCCTGCTGCTGGTTGGGTGAAATCATGACAGCCTTCCGTGAATGCACACGCTGCTGAGCATATCAAGGGTTACACCTTGTGATTCGTCATTTTGCTCTACATGTGGGAGACAATTGCTTAAACATGTGCAAGCTCCTGCGCTCGCCTTGTGAGCCGAACACTCACAGGATGACCCTGTATCATGAAGGCTGCAATGCTTAGGTAGTTCTACCGCAGGCGTAATCACCCGCGCCAGAGAATAAGCATCACAAGTAACGCTTCACTGGCCCTCCGGTGATTACTACCACCGGGGCCGAGTATGATAGTATATTATTCGGAGTAGAAGCATGTTTTCAGAATCACTACACGCCACTAAAGTATATCTTCACTAACGTGTATCTTCACTAGCCAGCTTGAGTAAGTTGAGTACGCCCACCAATATTCCTCACTTCACTAAAATCATAATTCACTTTTCGAGCGAAGCGAGTCCCGGCCGGGGGCATAGGGGCTGGCCCCCAATAGAATCTATGCAGCACCGTTTGCAAAGGCGGGCTGTTAGCACCGGCAACGGGTAGATAATTTAATAGCGAAATAGCTGCTCGGGTACCCCAGATACCGGTACTTACTTTATCTATCTAAGTATCTCTAAGTAACTATAAACATATCGGAGGCTCGAATTTCATGATGTCTCGTCCGGACTCGTTCAGACTCGTTCTGAACTTCTGACAAATAGGCTGGGATCTAGTGCGACGATGAATAATCTGCCTACTCGAGTAGGGGTCCACGGATGTTGAGTAGCATGGAGGCGTCGGGCTTTTTCTCACTTTAGCCCCGAGTCTACAGAGTATCCCTTCTCTCCCACCGCCATCCCTTGACATTCAGTCTATGCCGTATTACCTTCATCGACCTATATAGACCTATATAGACCTGAGTGCGCTAGTCTAGTCTTTTACTCTCCTTTTTGCCATTCTCGATCGTTTCTCTTTCTGCTGCGTAGTTTTCGCCGTCTTTGGTCATTCGTGGGGCTCCCTAGGGTGCATGGTACACCGACCGACCAGCGTGCCTCGAAGTCGTTTCCACTCTGGAACTAAGCTTTCTTAAGCTTTTATTCACTGCAGCCAGCCCCTCGCCTCAAGGGGTCGCGCAGTCCCGCCTTCCACGCTTCCACGTCCCGTCTCACATTCAAATAGGTACCATAACACGTCTTGGCGGCCCAGTTTCCTTCCTCTTTTCACTCAGCCAAGCTCTCACCCGCCTGTCATTCCGCCGTCGCAGTCGCAGCGTCAGAATACCCTCGTTCTCCCTCTCCATTTCCAATACAATTTACAGTTCCCCTCGCGGCCGGTCTTGTGCTGGCAGTAACAGATGTTTTCAAGAGCAAATGGGAGGTGCAATCCCCGAGTTCTCCTCGCAGCAAGTGAACAGTGGCCTCATCGCGCATCCCGGCGATAAAAGGCTGAAGAGGAAGAAAGAATGTGTATGTTATGTTTATCATCCTTATGATCGTCTCCAGTTTTCCTCCCCCGCATTGGCGCACCCGCGAGAGTTCTTGGCGTTGTTCCCACTTCACTCTTGGCTCCCATCATACCCATCATGCCCAGCTTCGCCCAGCATCTCCAAGAACATCTCCAAGAACATCTCCAAGAACACCTCACTGACTGATCCGGATGATAGCTGCCAATGAAATACAAACCTACGTGTATGTCAACTCCTGCCCTGTCCCGTCTTGGTGTCGCGATTTGGGTCGAGATGATCGACAATTGATGAGCAGACGCGCGCGACCGTCGTAAACGCCGAGTCCTTGGTCCGCCGTTGTCGTCATGTCGTGCGAAAGCAATATCGACGACTTCAACACCATGCCGCAATATACATGGGTGCTTTCCATCGGCCGCTCGCTAACTGTCGCATAGTCTTCTCTTCCCCAACGAAGAATGGAGCAACAATACGGATACAGACGCCGTCCCCGTCGTCGATCAATTATCCGTGAGTGCTTCTTGGTTGCGCACCGAGCTGACGGACGTATCTGTTTCTGACCAAAATAACAGTCAAATATATCCTTCACCCAGGACATCCAGGATCACATACAAACTCTTTCGACACAGAACGCCGACCTGAGTGGTGTAACGAACGGCTTCCTCTACGTCCCTGATCTTGACTTCGATGATCCCTGCTACAACACCTCGAAATCCTATATGCCGGGCAATGTCACACGCCAGGCAAATCTTCCTCCGACAGACTTCACTCTTGTTGCCATCGCTCCCTGGTTCAGTGTTAAATGCACTAAAGCCTACATGAGAGCTGCTCGCTCCGACCCTAATCGAGCCTTCATCTTCTACCAACCTGATAACAACACGACGCAGCCTCCAACGTCCGATCCGGCTTGGGACCTGGAAGACGATGGATCATGGAAGACGAAAAACGAGTACCCCGTGTATACGATTCCCGGGAGCCTGGGTCAACAGCTCATGCACCAGCTGAGCCTCTACTCGGGAAACATGACAGCAGTCCCTTACGGCCATGAAATTTCAGAGCTTCCCGGTATCGATCCACGGTACTACGTCAGGCTATATACTGAGATTGCAACGGATAATGATTCGACATTGCCAACCTTCTGGGTCTTCATTTTGGTCGTCCTAGCTGTTTTAGTATCCATTCTAGGCCTTATTTCCGCTTTCATGCATTTAACGCAAAAAACTCGGCGAAGATCACTCAGACGTCGTGTTGAATCCGGAGAAGTTAATTTAGAAGCTATGGGTATCAAGCGACTTACAGTTCCACAAACTGCTATAGATAAGCTTCCCTTATTTATTTACGACGACGAGAGCGAGCCCTCTCCTCCACTGTCACCGCAGCACAGCAAAGCTCCTCAAACCATCGTCAACGTTGTTGAAAATTCAACGTCACCCACAACCGAACAACCCCCACCACCTAATTATATTGGTACCACCATCAACGTACCTGTGAGAACATCCCTTGGCAATGGGAGTAAAGAAGAGGCGGAGGCCGTCTTTGTTCACAAGTTCTTACCTTATGCTCAACCTACGTGCGCTATTTGTCTCGATGACTTCGTAGCGGGAGTGACAGAGATACGAGAACTTCCTTGCGGCCATATCTTTCATCCGGAGTGTATCGGTATGTTGATTTGCTCAGTTCTTATGCTATTCCGTGTTTTATCTTTAAAATCAAGGGACTTCTCTTTGCTGCTTTACAAGCATGCTACAATATTTCAAAGTTGTTATTTTCTGGCGCATTTTTGCACAACTCTTCAAGAAAGTGAACTAATTCGGTCCGTAGATACTTTCCTGGATAATCACAGCTCATTATGTCCCCTGTGTAAAAGCTGTGCTCTGCCTCTTGGCTGCTGCCCTATCGATATAACCAACGCCATGGTCCGTAGGGAACGCAATTTACGGCAACTTCGACCCAGGGCGGGAGCCGCCAGTGAAGATCTTGAATCCAATGGCTTCCTCCAAACGTGGGGAAGAGTAAAACAGATCAGCTCGCGTTTCCAAGATACCATTCGAACAAATTCTCCACCAGCGCAGGAGCTTTCGACAATACCAGATGCGCGACAATCGCCTGGTTTCATCATTGCCCCGGCGCGACCGCAGACTTCGGTACTCGGTCAGGAGACGCGGGCTTCCGCTCACCCGTCAAGGGAAGATTTTGTCGCAGAAAGAATTCGTGAGATGGCAGCACGACAAACTCCCATACAAGACCCTGATACCATTGGTAGGCGTCGTCGCGTAAAATGTGAGTCCAACCCTTTAATCATTCTCATTGGACTATCATGCTAACCCATTCGTAGGGTTAGGTAATTTGTCGAAAGCCTTTCCAGGATTTTCCTAAGAATGGAAATTGAGTGATGAGTTGGATTTGGGATTTAGCGTTGCTTTGGGAAGGGATATTAAAGGAGTTTCTAGGCATTCACGGTTCTTACTGAAGGGTTGGAGTTGAATAGGATGGACCCATTTGGGTGGCATGGGAAAGGTACGGAGCAAGGTCTCCTCGGCGCATCTATATACCCCACGGTGTTGTCTACTGAAAGACAATGCTGTATGACCAGTTATTACTTACGATAATACGTCTTCGTCACTACCAATATGATAATGAATGTTACCCAATCTTTGGAGGATGAGGGCATTTTCAAGCCAGCCTTTTGGAACCGAACAATATTTCAACCAGGAATAAATCGCAATACAGTAGTAAGAAAGAAAGATGGTGACTTTCGAATTCAGTGAAATTATTCAATTCAGTGAATATGATATCCAAGTCACTAACCCCTGTTACGCCGCCAAGCTGCCAAGCTAACAGGCTTAACGAGGTCCGTTATCGACGCCTTATCGATATTTGCGGGGTAGCAACTGCACCCGAACCGCGTCAATTGAAGCTATCCAAGCTATCCACGGGCATTCTCCTGTGTGACTGCAGATCCCAACTACCTCAAAACTACAACACCTGTCAAAAAGCATCACCATGCATTTGGTGCCTAGAGAAGTGCGTTCCCAGCCTAACTCCTTTAATCTGGCAGCCGCTTACGAGGTTTCGTAGCTAGATAAGCTGGTCATCACCCAGCTTGGGCTCCTGGCGCAACGACGTCTTGCGCGTGGTGTGAAGCTCAATCATTCTGAAGCTGCGGTATGTTTTCCTTACATATAGATATATATTCTGTGGTTCGGAATATAGTGGATGGATGTTAATTGTTAATACAGGCTCTTGTCGCAAATGTTCTCCAAGAGGTGCCATCTCTTCCCCTTCCCCCCCTTCCTTCAATCTTCCAAACACATATAACTAACACCCCAACAGCTTATCCGCGATGGCAAACACACAGTCGCGGACCTCATGTCCCTCGGCTCCACGATGCTGGGCCGTCGCCACGTCCTCCCTTCCGTCTGCTCGACGCTCACGGAGATAATGGTCGAAGGCACATTCCCCACTGGCACTTACCTGGTCACGGTACACCATCCCATCAGCACTGATAATGGAGATCTGGCGAAAGCCCTCTATGGCAGTTTTCTGCCGATTCCGGATATGGGGATTTTTGAGTTGCCAGGGGCGGAGGAGTATGAAGCGAAGAGGCAGCCTGGTGCGGTGGTGATTGCGAAGGGGAAGGTTAAGCTGAATGAGGGGAGGAGGAGGATTAAGCTTAGGGTTACTAGTAAGGGTGATAGGCCTATACAGGTGAGTTCGAGAGCCCCTTGCTACTTGTTCCCGTTCAAAGTCGTCACGAGCACCTTTCGAGCGCAGCGAGCCTGGGGGTTTGCCCCCATGAAAGACGATGGAAACGGGAGACAACGCTACTCGTTTCGCTTCGCGGGTCACTGCCGTAGAGGCCAGGCTCGCTACGCTCGAGGTACAATTCTTCTGAAAGTAAATACTGCTAACCATGGGATTGGCAGATTGGTTCGCATTACCATTTCATTGAGACGAATCCACAACTCGAATTTGATCGAATCAAGGCATATGGATATCGGCTAGATATTGCCGCAGGAACTTCAGTACGATTTGAGCCTGGTGACTCCAAGACGGTTACCCTGGTTGAGATTGGCGGGAACAAAGTCATTTGTGGAGGAAATCATGTCGCTACCGGAAAAGTCGATATTTCCAGAACGGACGAAATTCTTGCCAAACTTCAAGAAGGAGGCTTCGCTCATGTTGCAGATCCAATTGGCGATGCTGCACATATCGATATTTTCGAAATGGAAAAGACTGCTTATGCAACAATGTTTGGTCCTACTACGGGAGATGTTGTTAGATTGGGCTTCACAGATCTCTGGATCCGTGTAGAAAAAGATCTTACGACGTACGGTGATGAATGTAAATTTGGAGGCGGCAAAACTCTGCGAGAAGGAATGGGCCAAGCGACTGGCGTTTCTGACAAGGACAGCTTGGACCTTGCTATCGTAAATGCCTTGATTGTGGACTGGACTGGTATCTATAAAGCAGATATCGGAGTAAAAGATGGTATTATCGTTGGTATTGGCAAGGCAGGAAATCCAGATGTCATGGATGGAGTTTCTCCCAACATGATTATCGGATCTTGCACAGATGTCATCGCTGGAGAAGGCAAGATCATCACTGCTGGTGGTTTTGATACTCATATTCACTTCATCTGTCCTCAGCAAGTATACGAAGCCATATCTTCGGGTATCACGAGTATGCTCGGTGGAGGAACAGGTCCTAGGTATGTTGAGTTTTGAAGTGATGTTCCTATGCTCACAAAATATAGTGCTGGAACCAGCGCAACTACTTGTACGCCTGGAAAGAATTATATTCGTCAAATGCTTCAGGCATGTGACACGCTACCTGTTAATATTGGAATTACTGGCAAGGGAAATGATAGCGATCCTCTTGCTCTACGAGAACAGGTAAATGCCGGAGTTTGTGGTTTGAAGCTCCACGAAGATTGGGGAACTACGCCATCCGCAATTGATGCCTGCTTGACAGTCTGCGATGAGCTCGATGTCCAATGCCTCATTCACACTGATACCCTAAATGAGTCTGGCTTTGTCGAAGCCACAATTGCCGCTTTCAAAGACCGTACCATCCATACATACCATACCGAAGGAGCCGGTGGTGGCCATGCGCCAGATATCATCAGTGTTGTCGAACATGCCAATGTTTTGCCTTCCTCAACTAACCCAACTCGACCTTACACACGAAACACCCTCGACGAGCACCTCGACATGCTCATGGTCTGCCATCACCTCTCCAAGAACATCCCGGAAGACGTCGCCTTTGCCGAGTCTCGCATCCGTGCCGAAACCATCGCCGCCGAAGACGTCCTTCATGATCTGGGAGCCATCAGCATGATGTCCTCGGACTCTCAAGCCATGGGTCGTTGTGGTGAAGTCATCCTCCGAACTTGGAACACGGCGCATAAGAATAAAGTGCAGCGGGGTTTCTTGAAGGAGGATGAAGGGACGGGCGTGGATAATTTTAGGGTCAAGAGGTATGTTAGTAAGTATACTGTTAATCCGGCGGCGGCGCAAGGTATGGGCCATATCATTGGCAGCGTCGAAGTTGGAAAATTGGCGGATCTTGTGGTGTGGGATCCTGCGTGGTTTGGCACGAAACCTTCAACTGTTGTCAAGAGCGGTCTTATCGCATACGCACAAATGGTACCTCCCCCCCCCCCCCCCC
>QYAP01000179.1:0-64955 GCA_003988905.1 Hymenotorrendiella dingleyae
AATTTTATTTAATATTTATATTATATTTTAAAAATAAATAATTATATATTTTATAATTAAAATTAAATATATAATAAAATATTTTTATAACTTTTTTCACTTTTAATAAAAACTTTAATTATTATTCTAATAGAAAATTAAATAATATTATATAATAATATTTTATTTAATATTAATTTTATAATTAAAAAAAAAGAATTTTTTAAAAATTTAAAAAAATAAAATATATTAATATAAATATAAAATAAATTACTTTTATAATATTTTTTATATTTATTCTTAAAGATTATTTTTTTTAAAAATTTTAAGTATAAGAATATATTTATAAATATAATTATTTAATATTACTTAAAAATCAAAAGTTCTTCGGATTTATGGATATTATATCCGATGTGGACTTTTGAATGCCGTTTAGACAAGTATGAATGCCGTTTAGCTGAACCCAAGAGTAATTGCACACGTGCCCCATGCCCAGCTCCCGAGCGTCGAATCTGACTCGCTTTCTCCGATGCGGGATGTATCACTTTGTTTTCCCACTGCAGCCTATTTATGGCCATGGTGGAATGCTGTGTAACTTGTGGTTTTTGGAAAAGGTATTGTAAAGCTTCTGATTGGCTGGATGCGGGAATTAGGGGAGGAGCCGATTATGTAACGGTTCGTCTGAATTTTTTGGGTGCAACGTTTGGCAGGCGGGGTGAATGCGGGCTCGCTTACCCTGTCAAAAATTCTTTTTTCCATCTCATCTCTCAACTACTTCGCAGCTTTCGTTACCGGTAATCAAATGAACCTTTCAATTTGATCAACTCCAAATTGTTTTTTTCTATTCATTTGAATCACATGGAAGGGCTGTTTTATACTTTTAGCAACTCGTGTGCGGAAATTTCCAACCACCTGGAAGCACTAGTATGCGGATGATGCGATCATGCGGGACTGGAAGCACCTAACGAGGATTATTTAAGTAGTACCAGTCTTGCCTGTAGAGCAAATGAGCGTTCCGAATCATTCCCATTTATTCTACAAGACAGAGAAGTGGCCAGGGAATAAGCGAGTCTGTCGAGATGACGCTCAAATTCAATACTTGGGAGAAGAGGTGGAGATTCACAGAGCGAATTCGTCTACATTTTGTTTCAGCAAGCACCGATTAAAAGGGTCGGAATCGGTGGTGCTTTCAATTGCGGTAGCAGCTTCAGTTACTGGTGGTCTCCCCAGAAAGACATGTAAGAGGCCTTCAGGGTGGCAGGAATAAGGCAATCCTGTTCGGAGGCAAAGGCGCTCTCATCGATGAGTAACATTTCCGGATTCTATTTGCTATCATGAAGCATATCAGCGTTGTTACAAGTGCTAACAATGAGATTTGCCTCTCGAAGCACAACTTCACCGCAGGCTAGGGTTTGATATACGAGTAGCTTTATACCAATGCTTGTAGTGAATTTGGAGTGCCCTGGATTTATTTCGAGCCGAGAAAGTACGATTTATTCTATCTCTTATTGTAACACAGCTTTTACTTATTAAATGTGCTACAGTACCTACCTCTGATTCACTCCATGTTTTGCTTCAAATCTCAGATGGAGAATAATTCATGGGCTCCTCAATTGATGCCCGAAAATAGAGCCTTACCAACAAATATTTGAAGAGTATTAGTGTCGATCACAAATCCCACTACCTGTAATTCTTTCTTGTACGGGAGACCCAGCAGCAATCTGGAGAAAATTCGCGCGAATCCATTCCACAGGACGCTCATTTCACTACAAATAAGGACGCAAAGCCAAAGACAAGCTGCATATGTGTACAAGCGAATGGCTTCGACACGGACAAGTGTGTGTGCACGCTTCTCTCTTTGATTATTGCGCCTATTGGTACAATTTGTTTAGAAAGCACCGAAACAGAGAGAGCCAGGATTTCATCCCAATCTATCTACACTTCAACCGTACGCGAATAGGATGAAATGATTGAAATCGGTACTGCTTCTGATTTCGGTAGCAACTCCAGCTCGAACCTTACCTCTCCCCTTTTTCTGCCGAGCAGAGTCCATTTTCTACTAAAAAACGCGATTATGGATGCAAACTATTCTGGCCATCCCTAAGTCTCCCCAGGCGTAATCTTTGGTCCTAGAGGTTTAATCGCATCTGCGCTGGACATATTCTGTAGAGATGATTTTTCAATCATCAAAGTATGGTGATATACCGCCAATTGCCTCCTTTTCATCTCCCTATAAACTGCTTTTCCAACGTTGACCACAGCAGAGTTGGATCCAGAGAGAACTATAACCCTCTCCCACGCTCGGTAAGTCTTTTATCCATTCGTCTAATGATATCGTACATGGCAAATATCTCCCCCTGTAACGTACAACTCATCTACAATATATCGCTCTGATGCAGTTTCAGTCTAGTGTTCACAAAGCGGTTATATTGTCTCATTGGGGAGTCTGATCGGGGCCGGGGGTGACTTCGGCTGGTTGGCGAGAACACTTTGCAGACCCCAAATTGAGGTGTCCTTCATATTTCTCAACTCAAAACCACGTCTTCTACGTGGTGTAGTATCTTTGTTGCGTAGCTTTGCCTTTACTTTTGCCTTTGAGATAATTTCATCACGTGTTTTCCTCATCGAGTTTCCTACCGGGATTTCAGGCTATCCTGGAATTCTCTTGCTTAAACCTTTCTTTGCAAAGCTTTGCACTACCATTTGCGGTGAGTCCACAGCTTCTGTCTTGAAGGATTCGTTGCTTGCATAAAGTATTTAAAGGCCGGATCCGAAGTGAAAGGGGTTAAGCGAGAGGTTAATCTGCAGACACTTACTTGCGAATACGAAAATATAGCTACAGTAGTAAGGACTCTTTAGAGTATCGCTAGAAACAGATAGTCTTCTACTTACTCATAGAGCCAGTTTCTATGTCGGAATACAGAGGAAAGTTTGTCAGAATCTGTCGGCTTAAATACTTGGTACAAGCCCCCCATAACCGGAAACACCCAAAACACGACGAGGTAATCGCATGTGTCCAGTGCTTTTCCGACCCCGACAATGAAGCAACTCCCGCTATTTCAGCCAGAGCACACGTACAACACACTTCCCCTCGAATATTCTAAATCAACGCATCGAAGTGGAAATTGACTCCTTCCGAGAATTCGACACGGAAGACTTAGCAGCCAGGGAAAGTCGGCGTTTCGTCGCGAAGAGGAGGACCAAGTCGTGCAAATACCAAAGGTAAGATTCTGCGTAGTCCAGTGAGAGAAGTTTCTTCGGACTAGACTGAAATACAGAAAATCGGTGGTGCGTCCAATTTCGGTAGCAGCAGCTATTCCGGTACTATGACAGCTCCCGTTTTACTTTATGGAGATTCCTCTCTATCAGAAAATTTGATTGCTCCTAATAACAGCCAAGTGTGAATGCGCATTCCGTCACACTTGTTAACTTAGTTAAGTGAAGCTAGATTTCAATATTGGGGGACGAAGGACGACGAGTGAGTCTGACGATGCCTGATGATGTTTGACGTCGTTAATCCAGATTGATTATGTTTCTTGAGATATTTGAGGAGCTTTATACACGCACTTATCCTGACTTCTGAGTTTGAAATGCTTTTCACTCTGAAAACCGAATTCTCCTTTTCCCCTTTAAGCGAATCACAACACTAGCCGGTATGCGAGGCATTCACCATGCCCATTCGGACGGCCTTTCTGGATTTAAACTTCCCAGGATGGAGGGAAAGAGTGCGGGTACGTTCGAAACTATGCAAGAGAGGATGAACCAATGTGGGCTTTCAGGTTTGGTTACAACTATTCTCTACAATAGAGACGTGAATATGAATAGTCAGCGGTTTCCATCCAGATGCATTTTAAAAGCTCTTGCGGTTCCCAGCTTCAATAAACACCATTACCTCTCGACCAAAATGCCGCTCTCCCTTCAACCTACAGTATTGGAATTCATTGAGTTCACGCACTACGGCTCTTTAGCGCAGCTGTTCATGGAATTTGTTAATGGTTTATCATTCAAGTCTAGTCCGACCTAGGAGTGAACTGATATTTTTTCAATCAAATCGGCAGTACTTCTGCTTTTGGTAGCAACTCCCCACAATGACAGCTTTTTTTTCTTCGCCGAAGTCCTCTTTTTATCAGAAAATGCGATTGCGTGAATATTGAAAGCTATCGGTCGGAAGCGTATGCGAGGTTTTGCCACGCCTTTTGCATTGGTGTGCCACTGTGCCTCAGTTCCTTGCCTCTGTTTTTATTTTCCTACAATTGTGTGGAATCCTTTGGCTTGCGTTTTAGGGGAGCTTTATGCTTGCATCGACCTAAGTGAACTTTCTTGAAAGCTTTGTGAAGGAAGATGGGTCTTGAGATTTGTAGGTCTTTTCAGCTTCTACCTTTCTCGTCAAAGTTTAAAGCACGTTGTCACCTGTGAGATATTACAAGCCTCGTATTTCATGTGTAACTATTTCTGCCAATTCTGATATATAAGTGCTACCGAAGTCTCGTACCGGCGATCCGAGAGAAATGGTGTGGAACAGGAAACACCTGGCGCTTGAAAGGCGTAACGAGATTGCTGAGGATAAAAGCGAAAATCAACAGACTCGAGAACCAGTTGACAAAAGTCACTACGAAGCTTGAAACCCTTAAAAAACAGTCTTCTCCTTTAGAACTTGCAAGCATTCTTAAGGAAAAGTTAAAGCAATTCAACAACGGGCTAGACTCTTGCAATAATGGGCAGAAGAAGCGCAAATATTCTGCTCAAGCGACTAGTTTCGAGGGAGACATCAAGGAGTTGTCATCAGAAATGGTTAGAGATTCAGAGAAAGAAAGAAACTCTCTTCATGTGCGACACAATGAGTTTCAATTCACGAAGTCAAAAATCACGGTTGTGCCATACTTTCGGTGGTACTTTACATTTCGGTAACAACAATATTTCGTATGAATGCTCGACTTGCTCCTCATAGCCATTTACCAAATTTGCGAGTTGACACGAGCTAGAGTAATGCCATGTGTTGAAGTTAACCAAAGTATTGGATGTATTCGGAACGTTGATTTAAAATAACGTACCGGTACTTGGGCACCATGTAAATCTTTTCCCATCAATAAGCCGTCTGATTAGCTTGGTAACTTTGGTTACTACCTCGAGATTACTACTGCATTATATACTGCGTACCGTAGAGACTAGCCACATCATCTTCCGGACCGCCACGTAGAGTATTGAACTCACGAGGCACGCCATAATATTTATTCGCATTTTGTTCGTTGCAAATGAACCGTAATGTGCAGGATTATCGGCCTACCAAGACTTCTCTAATGTCAGTATGTAAGTCGGACTTGAAACGCACCAGTTCGAATCCGATTCTGACTGATATCTTAACGAGCTTCAAGACTTTTCAAACCCGATAAAGTAATAAAATTCCCCATACTTTTCAAATCTCCAAGACAAAACAGAGAGAAAAATAATTCACTTGATGTCCTTCCAAAGGACCGCGTCGCTCCCCAGGGTCTCTACATGAAAAGAGAGATATAATCGTAGAAATTTGGTACACGGGGAATGTGGCTTGTGAAGAAAAGTACACCAGGGACCTATTGATATTCGGATATGGCTCACGATGTAAGAGAAAAGCAGCTTTTTTTGAAGTAATGGTTGTACTGACAGGTACATGTTTTGACTAGAACGGCGGTGCATTTGAAGTGTCAGATTCCATCATATTATGACTTCAATATATTTTCGCTAGTACTTCCATCTTCAGTAGCAAAATTCTGGAAACTTTTTCAATTAAGCTCAGACTAACAGTGATTTTCACCTTACTGTATTAGCAATGTCTGAATAAGAGTCCAAAATCTGTAGGGGTACGTTTATTCGGTATAATAGTAGCTTCGCCAGCACGCCGTCCGAATCCCATGGGGGGCATCTTGGGGGACTGGTTTTCCCCTGGCTCACACAGTTGTAAAGTGACTTGCCCGAGTTATTTATACTGATGAAACTGACCTGCGTCAACAATGAGACGTAATGCACTTCTACTCTTTTCGTAAATCGCTGTCTTTTTTGATTCCTGGCTAAAAAGAGAATAAGCAAAGAGTATATAATAATAAGTAATTACAGATACTCTATCATCAACAAGAAATAAGGACAACGCTGCGGATATTCAATTCGTTGCGTGAACCCTGATGTATATAAATGTGAGTTGAGAACTTGAAGCAAGGGTAAAGCAAACCACTCTCAAAGCGATGGAAATATCTCATGAGGAAGTAGTATGGGTTTACAGGCAGAAGCTTTACCGACCCATACCGACTGTTCTCGATCGATGTAGTGAATCCCAAGGACTTCCAGTTTACTAAAATGGAAACCACGGCTATACTTTATTCTCGGCGGTGCTTTGCATTTCGGTAGTAAAATTTTTCAAGCGGATCGGTGAATCATATGTATTTACCACTTCAGGTCATATGATGGGTACGGGGTCTTGAGCGGGCTTCTTCTTCTCAGGGTCAAGCGCAGATGTGTCGATCGGGCCAGATGTGGTGGGTACGTGGGCGTAGTGTTGTACTCGTTGCCTGTAGCCTACAGTTGGTCACCAGCGTACTTAAAGTTAGCCACCTTCATAGGCATTCACTGTACTGGGAAGTGCTATAGATGCCATGTACATACAGTCGGGTGGCTGAAAGTTTCTCAACTTGAAAGCGCTGTCTGTTATAATCATCTAAGGCTCTCGCTCTCTCCCCCATCCTGCGCCGCTGTATCTTCTTCGCTACCTAGCACAAGCTGCTTTTCTACCGCCTCCGACCTGGGGTTCTCGTGTGGCCGCATAGCAGCGCTCAGGAACAGTTCGGAGAAAATTATAAGTGCGATAAAACAGGTGAACAGTCTCATTCGCCCGCTCACAGGCAACCAGGAGTAATGGCTATAAAGAATTTCGTAAATTTCTTCTAAGACGGAATATATTCACATACAATCCGAGAGCAGAAAATAGAATCAGGGCCAAAGCTCCGATTTGCCCGCGCATGACATTTGATCTTTCGTTTCATTTTGTTGTTGCTTCCTTGGAAGTCTACAACTTCGCTTTCTGCTTTGGATTTACCAGAGGATCATAGATCGCCATGCCCTAGGAAGCGATTAGTGGAATTTCCTCAAAGTGGTTACAGGAAAAATGGATGCTCCACTTACCAAAGTATCAACAGGCACACTCGCAGTATGCATGCTAAGTCCTCTTGTATCGATAAATGTCGGGTTCAACTGATCCACCCTAGTACAGCCTATCAACCGCATGTTCATCTCCATTTCATCCTTCAATAACTGCATGGCACGATCAACACCAGGTAGACCGTATGAACTCATAGCATATAGGAACGGGCGACCAATCCCAACACCCTTTGCGCCTAAGCAAAGAGCTTTGATAATGTCGGTCGCTCGTCTTACACCACCGTCAACGTAAACCTCGATACGATTTTCCCAGCCGCGTTCTCGTAGAGCAGGCATGACTTCCGCAAGTACTTCTACACCAGAACGCGCAAAATCCAGTTGTCGACCTCCGTGATTGGAAAGAACGACTCCTTGTACGCCGTATTCGACAGCCTTGATGACATCCTCAACTCTCTGAACTCCCTTGAGGATAATAGGCATCTTGGTGATCGATTGGAACCAGGGGATGTCTTTCCAGCTCAATGCTGGGTCAATAAAACTGCTAATCGCTCTCGCTGCACCTTGTGAGTTATCTGTCTGTGCTCCTCCTTGTACGTTTGAGCCAACTTCTGTAAACTTGGATCGCATATCCTTTTCTCTACGCCCAAGCTGAGGTGCATCAACTGTGATGAAAAGTCCTTTGCACCCGCGAGATTCGGCGTGTTGAACGATCTTTTTGGTAATCGCTCGATCCTTGTTGACATATAATTGCATCCATTGGACTTGATCCCCTTCAGCTGCATCCATGATCTCGTCGAAAGAGCAGGAAGCGAGCGTTGGGATCATTTGAATAACATTATGTTTCTTTGCCCCCCTTGTAAGAAGAGCTTCTCCTTCCGGATGTCCAAGTTTCCCAAGTGCAGTTGCTGTAACATAAAACGGTATATCCACTTTTGTCCCCAGCATTGTTGTACTGAAATCCACTTTCTCGACGTCGACCAGAATCCGGGGTCGAAACCATATTTTATGGAATGCGGAATGGTTTTCTCTCATTGTCTGCCATAGTTAGATCCAATATTGCCGTTATTCAGACAGCAAGACACTTACAATTTCATCGTCAGCACCACTGGAATAGTATGCCCAGGCTGTTTTCTTCATCACACTCCTCGCCACTGCCTCGAAATCCATCAAGTTGTAACATTGTTCCAAAATCGGCATTCGTGCAATTCTATCTTGTCTTGCCTCCTCATCCGGATCAAATTCCTTCTCCTCCTTTGCCACTGTTCCCATATCCACCGTGCCAAGATGTTTCGATTTGTCGAGGTACTTATCGAGGGTATCTGGAGGGTGGATTGGAGCATACTCTTCTGTCGCGTCTTTGCCCTGCATGTATATCAGCCGTCTGCGGTATCTTATCTATTTGGAGATCACATACAGCATATTTGAGGATAATTTTGGGTCCGCCGGGGTGCTCTTTAGTAGCTGTTAACTAGATGCGCGTTATGATTGCGGGATCTGCTCGTACCTGGCAAGAACTCTGTGACATCGTATGCTTTTCCCTTTGAAATATGTCAGTCAATCTTCTTTCAATAGTCTGCAAAGCGCATACATGAACAATAACCCAGCAAGACTCTCTCGAGTTATGCTTTGCCACTTCTTGCCCGTTCAAAGGCATCTTTTCGTCTCTTTTGTAGCTTGTGTAGCCAAGTACCGGAAGGGGCGGTATGGTAGTACGATGGTAAGGGGTATCTTTGGAAATTCTGGAGGTTCTGAATGCAAGCAGAGAGAGAAATTGGGAGCTGTCAGAAAGAAAAATCGAGGGTAGTTTATGAATAAGTAAATGGGGGTTGGTGCTTGGAGACTAGTTGCGGGAGTACTCTTATCGACGACATTGGCGGTAACTGTGGAGCTCTCTCGGAATCTTGATGGCCCTTTTTTAAAGCCTCGGTATGTCGGGCGAATGGGGGACGAGATATTTGGAATTTGAAAAAGGAAAAGACGGTTATGGCACTTAAAAGAAAAGCACTTGGCACATCTTGCACCAAATTATTAGTCATCTCTGGCCTTGCATTCAAAAAATAAAAATAAATTAAGCTTGTTGGATTCTGTTGCAACATGCAAATGTCAGACAGATTCCGGGGACTCTATCAAATATTTTGCGGGGAAATTCACGGGGAAAGTTCCGAGGCCTAGCGTGGATCGCCAATTGGATGAGCCCAATTGGATTTGGAGTTTTGTTCCTTCATTTGAACCTCTTCTAGTCGTCACCGTTTATCTTCTATCTACCGAAGTAAGTATCCACGTGTTGCTAAATACTCGAGTAGCTCTATGGTTAGTAATTCGAGTATGAAGCACCTGAAGAGAAGACAAAAATGTCTGCATTAGGAAAAGGCACGGTAAAGAGATCTCGTTAGACGATGTTTTGCCATACCTTTTTTAAGTAGTATATTACTTACGGAGGTACTCACAACTAAAGGGGGGGGTCTTCACTTATACATTAGGGAAATTGTTGTAGCAGCGCCGACGGATAGAACAGTTTACAGCGAATGATGTCACATGGTCTCGCGTTTTGCGCTTTGACTTCTCAACGCGGTTTTCCTGCAAACAGACCCCCAACATTCCTGTTTGTTCCCAACCAACCTTATACCAAAACCATCTCATCCCCATCCTCCAAATCAACAACCTACCAAACAACCTCAAAGAACACGAACCAAAGCCATCTCAAACACCACAAGCACCATCATGCCCGACCTCCACCCCTTCAAATTCACATCCCCCAGCTTCCCCCCCGGCCCCCCCTCCCCCAAAAAACCCCTCACCAACCCCCTCGAACTCCTCCTCTGGCGCGGGCCCCTCGGTCACAACCACCAAAACCCGAATTTCTTCCTCATCCACGCGCGCAAAAACCCCTTCGACGAGTACCAAGACCCTCTCTTCACAATCCTAACCGCGGGTTCCAATGCGCCTCTCGCTCCCTCCAGCGACCCTGGGAAGAAGATATTCTGGATGAAGACATATAGCGAGAACGCAGGGATGCTGGAGAAGTTGGAGGAGGCGGGGATTTTGAGGAGGACGGGGGAGGAGAAGGAGCAGGGGTTTGTGAAGTTGATTGCCGTGGAGACGGTGTTGAGGCAGGGGGAGTGGGCGGAGAGTTGTAATGGCTGTGGGAGGCGTGAGCAGTTGGATTTTGAGGGCCCCAGGATGTTGAGGTGTGCGAGGTGTAAGGAGAGGTGGTATTGTAATAAGGAGTGTCAGACTGGTAAGTTTTGATTGAGATTTTTGGGCTGGGATGGGCGATGCTGACGTTGGTTTATGATAGCTGGCTGGGTGGATCATAAGGAAGACTGCAAGAGGCTTAGAAAGATACTTGCGACCTAACGAGGGGACGCGATATGAATTGGGTGTTGACGGCAACTGATATGATCACCACTGGCGCGAAGGAATGATATATTTGACCTTTTGATTTGTCCCTGGCAGATTGGCGTACTGGAAAAAGAAAAAAAAGAATCAAGGGAGGTTTGGGCATATGAATCTGACGTTATTCTGTTTTCAATTTAAGTCGTAATATTACAAAATATTCTACAGCACAAGTCCGAACGAATAATTTGCAAGAAGTCAAACTACAAATGGAGATACGGCTTTCCACTCTACATTTCCTCATGCTTCAAATCGAGAAGATCCGCATCAGCCGATAGCTTCTCGTACTGGTCCTCATCATCCTCCTCCTCGATTTCGACGCACAAAAGCCCCTCCTCGATATCCAACATTTCTCTGGCTCTGCTCTCCTCTTCCATCTGTGTACGCTTTCTCGCAAGGGAGACAGCGGCTGCACACACAAGCAAAATGGCAAACAGAGGAATGCTGCGAAGAAATCCCTCCCAGGCCTCCTCGGTGAAGACTCTGATGGTTCGTACCCATGTTCCTTGGTGGCCATAGTAATCCCACTCTGTAGATCTGAATACGAAATCGTTGATTGGCGCCTCCTTTCCACATGCCATCTTGCCGTGAGGAATAGGAGAATCACGATCAACCAATTCAACACTTGTGATTTCAATTCCAGATGCGAAGGTAGCTTGGCTAACTTTCACCTGTATGACCTTTTGTCCCTCGTTCTGAAGTGCGTAGGTTCCAGGGTTTTTGTTGCCGGTGATGTCGATATCTGTGACATCAAATCGAAGGACTTCGGTAGTGGGGTTTTCGAGTGTGGTCATGTGCTCGTAGCTGATCTCGAAGGTGCCGTATTTTGTTCCGACGTTCCAGCTCTCGTCCATCATTTGCATGCTGACCATCTTCTCCATTGTATCTGCGGTCAGGTTGGCGGGTGTTTGGTAAGCGTAGATCTTGGCTGGTGGGGAGAGAGGGAGGATTTGCTGGTTGTTGAGCTCGAGGGAGTGTCCATCGTTTCCGAGAGTAAAGTTGAAGAGCTGCAAAAGGACAATTAGTACCGGAACACACTTTGAATCAGTAGAGAGGTTCAGATAGACTTACAAGAGAGTTATCTCGAGCATTCTCCTCGAAATACTCATCCGGATTCTGGAATGGCCTGACTCGGAATGGGCACCCCAAACACTCCAACTTCACAACATACGAGTCGTCAGCGACCTTGGTAATTGGCGCTGCGAGCTCCGGGAGAGGTAGGTTGTTATTGATGTAGTCATCGGCAGTAGGATCAAGATGAGCAGACCACTCATAGTCTCTCCAATCGTCCGATGTTGGACCCAAAGAGGCGACCGCTGCGCCGGCAAGGAGCGGAACGATAGAGAAAGAACGCATGGTGAAGAAATGGAAACAGAAAATAACGAGAGTTAATGAGTGTGGTGAAAAGAGGGTGAGTAAAGAACGAGGGGTGAAGAGAGGAAAAGAGAGTTTGATGACGAGGATGTTGGCGTAGATGTACTCGACAAAGGGGCTGTGCACTTGCACGGTCGCCCCCTCGTATTTATGCCGCCAGCGGGAACCTCAACCAACACTCCAATCTCAACGGGCGCATCCTTCCAGCGTCTCCAGCGTCTCCAGCGCATGCATTGATTCGCCTACCGCTGTCCATAATGTTTATGGCGTTTGCCTGCCGAAAATAATAATTGGAATGCCTGGTTGTACGGCAACGGTTGGCATGTGGTGGCTGACCCACCGTGGGGAGTGACGAAGGGTGAAACTGCCAATTGTTTTGGTGTGACGACGGCGTCTATTTTAGGCGATTTGTCAAAAAGGAGAAAGGGAAACCTGAGGCGTTCGTCTGGTGATACTTTGGGTTTTGGATGAACGATCACGAACTCTGTTGAAGTTTTTGGGTTTTGGCGGCAGTTTTGTGTTTGTTTTGGACTGGTTGTAGTGCCTGTGAACTCGGGTCGATACGGAACTATCAAGTCAAAAGATGAAATTTGCGGATTACAATACATAACAACAGCCGCAGGCAATTCGAAGATGGAATCGCGTAATAGTAAGCTGCTACTCTCAAGTTGTATCGAGAATCGTGTTTCGAAGTGTCCGAATCGCTTCCTTGGGGTCGATCCAGTCAACTACGGTAATGCAAGGTACAGTATGGATTTCTGAACAGATTCTTCTCTTGTCGTTCTTCTCCCCATCGTCTACCCCTCCACCTCCTTTCTTTGCCCAAGAAGACTTGTAAATTCATCATTTCTTCTCTTTCGATGCCCTGCAGAGGGCGATAAGCGTTTTCTTAGTTGCTTAACTCGCTTTAAAACTGTGCTGCACTGCTGTTTATATGTTTTTGATTTGCTTTGCTACAGTGCGTGTTGGCAAGTGAAATGTCTCTTATCATCGGTTCGAGCATAGGAAGTCTTTTTCGGTGCCTGAGTTGAATATGATTTATGTTTTCGAATTATGTTATTTGGTCACTGTTTCTACTTTGTCTTAGAGACAACTTTTCAATTTCTAAAGTACTTTGACTACATTTATTCTCGTGGTGAAGTCAAGAACCTGTCAAATAGTTTTTCCTAACTTGTGACGAGTTTGTCGTCCCTCGAATAATGCATTTTCTCGTGTTTTTGATCCAACCGAGGTTATTGTCAGTCTTCCAAGTCTCGGCCTTCTTTTTGTTAACGAACTTCGATCGAGTGGAGAGTGATGTCTGGCTCACAAGCGCAGGCCAGATGTACCTTGTCCACTAGAATATCCCTTTTCTGGACAGCAAAGGATCTCGCAAGTTAGAGTCTCTCATAGAGACTGGCTTTGCAAACTGCAAGACGAATACGCAGATTGAGAAAGCATACTGCATTGGCGTCACTACGGTACTGGTGGCTGCGGTTATCCTTACATTCCAAGCTTACTCAAGTCACAAATTGTCATTTCGGGCCATTCGCTCCTCTCTACGAAAAAAAAATGGGTGATTTGGAATAGAAGCGACACTTGCCTCCCATATATGGCCCCACAAATGCTGGACACTTATGCTGCAAGCCAACGGAGAGCATTTGGTTGATGGTCTTTTCAGAGTGAACTACTTATGAGGCGAAGTAAGTCGATTGATGCGACATTGAAAGTTTGTGTTTCCGGCGATGCAGCATATCAGTACGTCGCTATGTAGCGTAGACATTTAGAGATCATACAGAAATGGCATGACTGCAAAAATCTCGCCGTGGGCAGGGAAGCATCCTTCCAAGTGTTCGGGACAACGCAGCAGGCGATTTGAAGACCGCTGTTAAAGCACAATTGTTAAAGCACAATTGGAGGTTGGATAGCTCGGAAATTGTCTTTCTCAATCTTTTTACCGTAGGCGGTGATATTTTGGGGTATATTTCCTCGTGCTACGACTCAACGACGAGGCCGTGACTGAGAGTCTTGCTAGCAGAAGTCCTATGATAAGCAGATTCTTCGGTCCAAAAAGCTCGCAAAGCAAAAGAATCTTGACGACGACAAATCTGGCCTAAGACCAAAAAAGAATCAAAGGTAGGAGTAGCCAAAAAAAAAAAAAAAAAAAGACAAAAGACAAAAGAACTAGCTGGCCGAGGGGAGACGTGTTGGTAGCGATGTGCGCTTAGCTATGCCTGACGTGGATATTGGTATACTGTAAATGGAAGGATTGGAGGGGAGCATGTTGAAGACTATTGAAGAAGGGGCTATCTCCTGTTTAGCGTAATTTTATTGCCTTCTCATAGCGCAATGGTAAACCTAACTTTAACACAAATTTTTGGCAGATTTAAACGGATTACTGTATTAACTTCATTGAGCACCCTCATCTTTTATTTTGAATTTCATTGTACAAGAATAGCTTAGAATACCAAGGTTCACGAGAGAAAGAGCGAGATGTAAAACTCATCGTTACGGTAATATATGTAGTACCTGAAGAGTCGAGATAATTTTGCACCCAATTACGCAATCATAGCGGAGGTGACCAAGTAAGTTTTTAGTTTCTTTTTGCTAAAGGTTACACATCTCTCCAACTGCTGTAGCATAGTCTTGCATTTCCGCGGTTATCTAAGTTGAGAGTTACGCACGATGAAAAAGATTATAGGAGGAGTACAAAAAACTCATTGATTAAGTGTAGAATCTCTACAGAAAAAGTAAAGAGAGGAAAGACTATATTGGGCTCATGCTGGAAGTAACAGGCAGTCCGTAGCCAATAGAGTGCAGTCCTGAATGTCATTCAGTTCCTACATAACAGTCACAACTAAGTTGGCTCAAAAGCTTGTTGTGGATGGCGTGAATTATAACGCTTTCAACTCGCAGACCTAGCTCTTCCTTGAATTCTTCGACCTTGTATTTTAATACGTCGGCTTGCGGATCCATCACTTTTTCATTCTTTCTTGGCTTCCTTGATCTTGTATCTTGAAGCGTCAGCTTGCGGATCCATCGTTTTGCATATCTTTCTGGATATCCAAGAATATATTGCCATATGTCGAGGCATATCCCTTAGATACATTTCTAGATATTCAGAAATATATTCATGGCCGAGCCTCCTAAGGCATACGGATCTATCGCTTCTTCATGCTCACTTATAAGCGATTGCTTACAAGCAAGTACTACCTCTCGAAGCATATGAAATACTAAACTATGCCGATTGCGCAAGGCATAACCGATAGGATATCCGGGCTGAAATAGCGAGTACCGTAATATAAATTTGCAATCACTCACTCTCGCCTGGGGTATTTACCGCTTTGAACTTCATTCTACTAGAGCCGCGAAGAAAACTGAGCTCAAAACGAGAGAGGTGGTCCGGTAAACCAACCGCAGAATTCGCAAATGCCGTATTCTAGTGAAACCTCATTCTTTCATAAGCCCCGAGGTAGTAGAGACGAGGAACTTCCAGCAAAGAATGCATCTTGATGAACACTCGTGTTTTTCGTATACCACTCAGCTTTTTTGAGGGTAGAGCAAGAACACAATTCTCCTGGATGTGCTGATCTGATGAGGGCATCAATTGGTTAGGAGTGTCACTCCCGTTTCGATCCTCATTGTGCCAGGACATCTGAGAGAATTGACATCTCAAAACGGGAGAGGCCCTGAAAACGGGAGACACTCTCCCATTCTGACCTCAATTCTCTATGACGGTCTGGCACAATGAGGATGGTCAAACAGGTCGAGAGGGGGTCCTCCCTTCGGGGGGACCCCTCGACCGATTTTGAGAATTGAAAATGCATTTAAAACAACTTACCGCATCTACGGCAGAGCGTGTTACTCTTGTTGTGGCGCAAAATTTCTCCTCGGAAGATCGGGGAAGTTCTTTATCACGTGTTTGATTTCGCTAGTTTGGCGCTAAGGCTGTGGGCTGTGCAGCCCGCACACCTGAATTGTTCGAAATCGCGATCCTCCAAACTCAACTTCGACAACACCACGAAAAATCGCCAAAATGACGAGTAAGTCCACCACAACAACTTCAAAACACTTCTAATTTGATCAGAGGGTACTTCTAGCTTCGGTAAACGCCACAACAAGAGTCACACGCTCTGCCGTAGATGCGGTAAGTTGTTTTAAATGCATTTTCAATTCTCAAAATCGGTCGAGGGGTGACCGAGATGCGATTTTGATGCGATTTGGAGGCTGACGATGAAAATATTTAGGTCGCCGATCTCTCCACATCCAAAAGCACACCTGCTCCTCCTGCGGATATCCGGCTGCTAAGGTTCGCGGATGTAAGTTCCTCAGATTCATCGATACAAGTGGTTGTGGCTGGTCGCATGGCATAGGGGGCGGGAGGAAGAAGTTTGGCGCAAAGGATGATTTTCTAACACGAAGCAGACAACTGGGGCGAGAAGGCTAAGCGCCGAAAGACCACCGGCTCAGGACGCATGCGATACTTGAAGGGTGTTCCAAGACGATTCAAGAATGGCTTCCAGACTGGCACACCAAAGGATGCGCGAGGACCAACCAAGGCCGAATAAGGAAAAAAACACTTGGAGTTGCATGAATTGGGAAATGGTTGCGGATTGTTCATGATATCTGGAGGGAAAGGGATACACCACCAAATACAATCATGATTTGCACGTACACGATGTACAATTTCGGAAGTGATGCGCCGGGCTATGGGTTGCTTTCTTCTAGGGGCTGGGGTGTAGCTCTCTGGAATTTCTCATGGAGTTCGGAAAGTGTCAATGAGCTACTCTAGCAAAATATTGAACGTCAAAACCATAACTATTGGCCTCTTTCGAATACCTTGACCCCTCCGTCCCCACCAACGAAAAACAACAATTCCCTTTCTTCGATTTTTTGCTGAAGACCTTCGGTCTCAGCACTTCCCTCGCCCACCGTGATTCTTATCACCCCACTAACATCGCGTGCGGTTCCGCTGTCTAACAACCTCAAACTCATAGTGATGTCTGCTTGGTGAGCTACGCTCACCAAGGAAGCTGCATGATCAATTTCCAACTTTGTTTGCTGGGCTGATACCAAGGGATAATCAGCAGAGAGAGTGATCACAGCAGAATGGACCTCCTTTTCAAATTAGCCCACGTCCCAAAGCCCTGACCTGGCCATTGGAAAATGTTATGAATGATTGCAACTTACCTCTCTTAAATTCAACAACATATCTCCCAATTCCACCGAACCAAATTCATCCCCGGTCGTAGCCAAGAGTAGATCTAGTTGGTCGATAACTAATAAGACCTTCCCGCTTGACCCAGTAGAGACCATCAAATTTTGAGCCGCATTCGATATCAATCCGGATATGGCTGCAAGGCTAGGAGTGGCAATGACGTGTTCGGGTGTCTTTGCAGCACTAGCCTTTTGCTGCTTTGGAAGATATAACCCACTCAGCCCATCCACAAACGAAAACCTCTTCTTTGCGGCCAATTTCTCCAGGTCAAGTCCCTAGAAAATAATTTAGCTTCATGCCTTGCTTGTCTACAAAGCGTCAAAGCTTTGCCAAGCTCACACCTCAAAAACAAACAGAAATAATTTTCACCTACCAATCTTCGCGCATTCTCTTTCCAGAACGCAAAATCTCTCATGAAGCTCACCAACACCACCTTAGTTTCCTCGCCGGGTGTGACATCAGATGAAGCATCTGTGCTGATCAAGGCGCTATGCAGAAATCGCAACACCAACCAGTTTGTACTCGCTCCAAGGACGCTGGTCAAGAGGACGAGCGAAGCCTCTGAGGGGAGAGCGAGGTAGGGCTCGAGTAGAGGTGGTATTTTGGAAGACATTATCGTTATTGATTGTGTTGAAAAGGGCAAGTCAAGCCCTCAACTTTTCGAAGATTGAAATCAAGTTTTACGGCACGTGATCATCGCAAGTTGCGAGTGAGCTACCGCTCACGTGAAACTTGGTAGTTCCTGCCATCCCTAGGTACGTTTTGGCTTGTTTTTCCGGGAGTGAATAGACTTCGTCATTGTTTTCCACGGTTTCTGTCTTGCGAGATTTTTGCTTTAGATTTTGTAAGGTTGTACAAACCTCGTTTGCCAACAACATATCGGCCTCGGTTCTCTTTCGGAGATCTCGGCTCCCAACCTCTTTCTTACATCGTGAGCTTCTCTTCAACGACCAATAACCACAGCTGGCGGTAGGGCCAATTTACCAAACTACCGAACTTCCGCTGGGACATAGCCTTTCTCTTACATATTTCTTTTATTTACTTTTTTGGCTGTTAAGAGAACTCTCTGGAATTCCTCTTCGTCAGCGATTTACAATGTACGACCATACCAAAGCCAAAAATCCGACCGGGGCTCTGACCACGGATGCTCACGACGAGGCAGTCGCTCAAATCGCTGCATCTGTGAAGAAATTCTACTCACGAAAGGAGCCATTCAGAATATACCATGGATCCACGAACAGTACCCGGAAATCTCAACTCGAGCGTAATCGTTTGATTGATACTTCCGAGCTCAAACACGTCTTACATATCAATACAGATACGAAGACTGCATTGGTAGAGCCCAGCGTTCCAATGGATGTTCTAGTTGCGGCAACACTACAACATGGGTTGATTCCTCCTGTTGTGATGGAGTTTCCCGGGATCACCGTTGGAGGAGGATTCGCCGGGACAGCTGGAGAGAGCTCGTCTTTTCGCTACGGATTTTTTGATCGGACTATCAATTGGATTGAGATGGTTGTACCGAATGGAGAAATTCTCAAGGCATCGGGTGCAGATAACTCGGACTTATTCTACGGAGCCGCTTCATCGTTTGGCACGTTAGGAGTAACTGTGAGTTTAATCTCTTGGAGCCTTCTCGCATATTTGCCTATCCCCCTCATGCTTTTAGATGCTTCACCGTTTTCTAGCTCACCAAGACCACAATAAGCGCTTCTAAACTCTCTGAGATGTAGTGCTAACGCTGTTGTTTGAAATAAAGACTCTTCTCGAAATACAGCTTATTGAAGCCAAGAGCTATGTTCAATTAACATACCGTCCCGTTTTTAGCATCTCGGAAGCCCAAAAGGCCATAGAAGATTTTAAAGGCGATAACTTCTGCGAATACCTTGATGGCATCATGTATGCTCGGGACTTTGGTGTAATCTGCGCAGGAAAACTGACCAATGAAACTGGAAATCTCAGAAAACAAGGCTTCACAAGACCCAGTGCTCCATGGTTCTATATGTACGTCGAACGCCTCATGAAAAACGAAAGGAGTGATGTCACCGAAGCCGTTCCAATCGTCGACTACCTATTCCGCTATGATCGAGGCGGATTTTGGGTTGCGAAATATGCCTTCAAATATTTCATCACGCCCTTCAACCGTATTACAAGACTCATCCTCGATTACTTCATGCACACTCGTGTCATGTACCATGCCCTCCACCAGAGTGGTCTCAGCCAACAGCAAATCATCCAAGATGTAGCTATTCCCAATCTACGCGTCGAGGAATTCTTCAACTACCTCGACGCCAACTTCAAACAATACCCAATCTGGCTGTGTCCTCTCAAGCAGAGTGGGAAAGGCAAAGCATCAACACACAGTCTCCAAGCCGACAAGAACAACAAAAAACTACCCGACTCCTGTCTAAATTTTGGAGTCTGGGGTCAAGGCTCCACCGACCGACGGGAATTCGTCTACTGGAACCGCGAGTTTGAGAAGAAGGTCCACGAGATGGGCGGTCAGAAATGGCTGTACGCTCAAGCTTACTATACCGAGAAGGAATTCTACGATATTTATCCCCGCAAAGAATACGATGATTTGCGGGCTAAATATCACGCGAGTCACCTGCCGACTGTGTATGACAAGGTCAAGGTTGATGTCGAGACGGAGTTGAAGGAGATTAGGGAGTCGTGGAAGTTGTGGTTGCTTGCGTTGTTTTGGAGTATTTGGCCGTTGAGGGGGGTATATGGCGTTTTGAAGGTGATTGTTGGGGGAGATTATCTTTTGCCGAGGAAGGGGAGTGAGAGGAAGAAGAGGGAGTAGGTGTTTGGTAGGGCGAGGTGGGAAGAGTGGGAGCTTGAGAATTTCATGCGTTGCTAGAGCAGAGATATGAAAAGGATGAGGTCTGAGTATTCAAGAATTCTTTTATATAGATTGCGACTTTAGATGGCTCTGTGTTTCATGAATTGATGGCAAAAATGAGCTCTTTCGATGAGCGGATAGAGACGGCTACGGAAGATTGAGCGAATAATTGTTCTATGATGAAGAGAAACCAGAGCTCCCACTCATTCACAACATAACTATGATAACAGAAATAATAGGATTGAGATTTTATGATTTACCAAAGCGAGCTCAGCTTAACCCCAACAATACCTGCCGCGACTCACTCGCCACACCCCCTTTCGTCGCCACCCTCCACTTCGGTCGTCCATCAACTGAACTACCAGGGCTATACCCACTCGCCAACCCCTCCCTCAACTCCATGGCCCCAGCGTCTTTGCAGCCCTCACAGAAATTGGCCCTCTCATCGTTCCTTTCTAATTTCCACACGGCAAACCAATTCAAGATCGTCCATAATGCCTGCAGAAAGACCAAGTCTGCGATTAACACCGATACAAATAAGGAACCTCCCGATTTCAGAACGGGAACTTGGCAAAGATATTGCGCCGCAATGACAGAGGAATTGATAGCGAGTGGACCGGTACTGGATTTTATGGCTGAGAATTGCTGCGTTGCTGGGTTGGTGTTAAGCCAGGCTTCTTCCACGGAAGAATCTGGACCGTAGAGCATTGAGGAGAGGTTTGAGCTGAAGAAGTTCAAGGCTGTGTCGTTGGATAGCATAGTATTGCTACTTTGACCCAGATCAGCAAGAATACTAGAGTAGAAAGCCTTGGCCAAGGCGTCTGCTTCGACCCAGACGTTAGGTGTTTCCTGGTGTAAGGAGTTGTTGCCGACTGAGACGGTGTAATTGTGACCTGCTGGGTTGATACAGCAGGATGTTGTGCCATCAATTGAGGTGATAAAGTGGTATTTGAAGAGCTGGAAAAAGGAGAGGTCTGTTATGTCCTGGATGGTGGAGGGGAGAAACACTGTGGGATTGTTAGAACGTGTTTTGGAAATAGGGGGGAGGTTTTGGGGACCTATTGAGCCTTGGACGATTGTGGAATCGCCGTCTTTGGTGTTGTTTCCCATTGCTGTTGCTAGATTTATCCAATTCCAAGATCTGTTGAAAGCGTTAGTTTTATTGGGTTCAGAAATAAATACTATCAGAGGAACTTACAAGAGTGACTGGCCCCACCACAAACTGGCTTGCGATTGATTGCTTGGAGGTTGCACGAAGGTGTAAGCTACCCCGGTCTCTATCGTAGCCGTAAGAAACTCGTAAGTTATGGAGATGATGATTTCTGTGGGAAATAAGCCATTATCGACTATGCACGACACTTCCGCCTCCACGTAAGTTCTAGTCAGCCATCGAGAATCCTATTGAAACAGACTTGGTACTAACAAAAGCTTTCGGACCCCAACCAGTCCAACCCTGCTGCGCCGCAGTCCTATGACTCGATTCCAAATCAATCTCAATAAAATCCACCGAGCAATTCCGCAACGGATTATTACTGTACTGAAGAGACGGCAATGTAGTGTTCGTAGTCGAAAGTTCGGTAATAGAACTGAGAGTATATTGCATCGCGGAATTATTTGTGAGAAACTGCGAGTTGACGGGTAGATTCTGGGCCTGGCAACTAGATGTAACCAAGTGGTAGTTTTGTAGATTTGAGGTATCTACGATCGGTTTGAGTGAGTTGCCTGGGGGAAAATGGGTTGGTTCAAAGTTGAGCACTTTCGGTGGTAGAGTTGGGTGGAGGGGGTAAACAACGCACCTGAGTAGATGGAAGAGTGTTGAATGTGAAATTTAAGGGTAGCCTCAGTTAGGACGAGGGGAAACAAGACGAGCACTGCTTTAATATGTCCAGATTTTGCTATGTTTGAGATTTTAGTTTGGTGGGGGGAGTGTAAAAGGCATCGCCACTCTGGAAAAAATTTGATAAAGTGCAAACCTAAAATGTCAGTAGCTAAACTTGCATGGGTAAAGTATGAATAACTACAGATGAATATTACCTAGGGAAATGATTGTTGTTACATGTGGCACATGCCCTGAGCACCTGTCTCTTCCTGGTTTGTACCCTAGTTTTCCCCTCGTCTGGTTTCCATTGAGCATGTGTTATATGACTCATTTGGAGCTTCAGGATCGTGTATTTAAGTAGCCTCTATCGCTCGTCAGGATCGGCAGCTTCTCTGAGAATATAGTTTTCATATCCTGATCCATTAATGATGAATCCCTAAGTGATTCATTCCCTTGAGATGAATACCGTATGAATTGATGTATAAGCCCACCCCTTTCCCCCTAATTTAGGGCTTATTATACTAACCTTAATTTCCTAAATTATTACAATAGATTAAAGCTCGAACGGGAGAGGTGCACTTATCGCCTATTAGCTCTCTTATTATGATCCTTGTTCTCTCTTATAGTTCTAATATAACATGATTTACACTGGGAGATAATTAAGAATTTTTAGACCACGAAACACGATGTGTTATTTCAGAGAAGTTATAGACCTTAAGGGCCTGTAAGGCTAGTTAAATACACACCCAGGCTCTTTGTTTCCAGCTGTAGTTTGCTCTAAAAGATTCATAGACCACGCGGAAAGAGAGAGAGCATGCAAGAGAGGTAGGTGCTGAAAGGGCTCATACAACCTGTAATAAAGGCAATTATTAGAGCCCCATCACAAACTCGTTTGGCAAGAGTATCTAGAGAATGAAGGACGTAATCTAGAAAATCTGGACTGTGGCACCAAATTTTGGTGAATATTAAAGCCTGATCCCAAAAGAGCTCTCCATACGGCGGTTATACCCGACCCGACTAACCGACTAACCGACTAACCGACTAACCGACTAACCGACTAACCGACTAACCGGGCTTCTACATATCGTGCTGCGGGGGTATTGTAAAATCTCTAGTCATGTGTTATCCGAAAATCCCACCGACTCAATACAGCTTCGTGATCGTCCACAACCATTCCCAAAAATGTCGCACAGACGACCCAAAAAGATGTAAGTGCTTGCCCATACATCTGATATTGTTACTGATGATTCAAGGCCAGATCAGTGCGATGAAAACCAGTGGCGGGAGCAGCAGTTTCTATCGGCGTCACTGCCAGACAATGATCCGAACAAACCAATGTACCCCGCTCCATGCGAGTGCAACAGCATATGCTCTCAACAATTCATCACTTCGAATAAGTTGAAAAACGTTTTCCAAAAACATCCACGATGGTCCTATAGTGGAGCTCTTTGCGACGAGGAGGCAAAAATGATGGTGGAGCGCTATGTGGTCAACATTAACACAAAATTTTCCTACCTAAGGTCTAAATGTGCGTCACACGGGAAAACCATATCAAGACGGTGGACCAAGAAGAGTTGGGAGAAGAAAGCGGCTTGCGTTTCTAAGGCAGACCCGGATATTCCGCCAGGGCCATCGGCATTCTTAACCTACACAACCCAGAACCTTCCGTGGGATTGGAGAAAAGCGCGACAACAGCCTACTCTCTTTCTACTTCCATGGCTTGATGTTCATTCTCTCAAAGTCGATCCGGCACGGCTCTTAGGCCTTATTAATAGCCGTACTAGATTCCCTCCACAGGAATGGACTCCTTACGATAATGCAAACTTGGGATTTGGGTGGAACGAAGGATTCGTGGATTTTCAGTATTCGACACTTTGTATGATGATGAGTGGGCTAGATTATGGAACTTTAGTTCCGTGGGACGAGGCCTCCGTTCATCGGATGGATTCGATTGGCTTTAGCGCTCCTAACTGACCTGATCGAATACTGATTTGACCTTCTTAAATCAGATCAGTACGGATTCCTGGAAAAGATGCGTTCGTATCAGTACGAATTCTTACTGATATTGATCGAACTACGAACTAGAACTGATTTAAGGTAAGTTAGGTAACTTAATCTAAAAAGTCTAGTTTTTAATCTTAAATAATCCAACTTTCAAGAATTTCAAAAAATAATAATTAATATTTTTTCTTAGTTTTATTTCTATTCTGAATTATTTAAATATACTCTTATTTTTAAAAAAAAATATTAGGAAAAAATAGATAAATATTTAAATTTACTTAAGAAATACCCCTATTTTATAGATTTATATTATATATCTTCGATTCGTACGAACGCTCGTATCAGTACTGATTTTGCCTCAAAAAGTACGGACTGAATCAGTAGGCTAAAAGCCCCCGTTCGGTCGGATCAGGTTCGTAGATAAATCAGTACTGATCCGATTATCAGTAAATCAGTTAGGAGCGCTAATTGGCTTTCCCCGGGATCTACTGGTTTTGATGGCTCAGCATCGGTTACTCTGCTTTCTTGCCCAACTGGTGTGTCAACTCATCAGCGATCTCGAAGATCGCGATACCTTAACCAAATGGTGTTTCAATTCAGATGCACAGGCAGAGTGTTAGAGCACATGATGTAGCTTAGTCAGCACCCTGCCATTTGTAAGGTTTCAGAGGCTTTAATCTCTCTTCATATAATAATAATATTATGATTTTCACTAACAACTATTTATAGCTCTTAGAATTTGAATTAATAGATTATAAGCTCGATAAACGTTTTATTAATTAAATTTTCAATTTTTTAAAAGTTTCTAAGTTATAAAATATATATTAATAAAGATTTTATATTTTTTAATATATTTAATATATTTATTTACGAATAACCTTAAGTAATAATTAACGCTTCTTTTATAGTAAATTCTAATTTAATTATATATTATTATATATTCTTTTAATCGATCGATTAATTATATATAAAAGAAAATAATAATATAATATGAATTATAATTTTTATATAATAAATAACGTAAATAAAGCTTTTAAATATATAAATCGCTCTATTTAATTAATAATTTAATTATAAAATAAGATTTATATCGGATTTATATAATAATTAGATTTTTAAGGTTTTTTAATATAGAATATATATATTAATATTCTATTTTATTACTTATATCTAAGATCTTATTAAGAAAAGCAAATTTCTAAGTTTTAAAAATTAAAAATTATTTTACGTAAAATTAAACGGATAAATAAATACCCGTATATATATAAATAGTTTCTCTTCTAAAAGTTAATCTCTTCTTTTATTTAAAAGAATAGAATTATAAGATTATATATATTTTTAATATTAATATAATAATATAAATTAATATTTAATTTATATTCGATTTCTTATTAAAATAATAAATTATAGTTAAATAATAAATTTAATTAATATTCTTATTCTTAAAAGCTCTTCAAATTAGAAAAAATATAATAAAATAATAATTAATTAATTAATTATTAATAATTATATACTTATATTTAAAGATTATCTTATAATATCTATTATTCCTTCTAATATCTTAATATATATTATTAAATAGATTAATATTTAAATTAAAATATTTAATATTATCGATTAATAATTAAGCGAAATAATTTATTCTTAGATCGAGGATTTTATTATTTATATTAAAGTTTATATAATACTTTTAAAGAATTTTAAACTTTCTAATAATATTACCTTTCTTAATTATATTAATAAATTCAAAAACCTTTCCTTTAAAATGTTTAATAATATTTAAGCTTATATAATAACCTTTATTAAAATTTAAAATAAACTTATTTATATAAAGCCGATATTATTTATATTAAACCTATTCGAATCATTAAATTTATAAAAGATTTAAGCCTAATTTACGAATACTTTCACTTAAATTTATAATAATTAATTAATATTCTTCTTAATATAAACGAAGAATCTTTAAAGTTTAAAGAAATAATATAATATATTATTAAAAAAGAATATAAAATTATTATTAATAATAATTTATAAAATCTAATATTAAATATTTAAATCTCTTAATTAATCGATCTAATATTATTAAATAAATTATTATAAATTCCCGAGTTTAAGAATATCCTTAATTTTAATAGTTATATTTAAGTTATTATTAAATATTATTCCTTTTATAAGTTATTTTATTATTTTTTGTCTAATTATTAAAAGAAGGATTTTTCGTTTAAGAATAAGAAATCGAATAATAATAAAAAGAATAATAAAGAAAATAAGAAAAGAAAGGGTTAAATTAAAGATAATAATAATAACGCTAAAAATATCGAAGTTTCTAAACTTAAATCTAAGAAGCGAAAATATAATAATAATAATAATTTAAATATTTCTTTTATAACTTTAATATTTATTATAATTATAGAAGATTTAAATAAACTTAAGCTTATAATAAAATAATATAATATTTAATCGATTTTTTTAATAAAATAGAGGCTTAATATTATATACTTATATTATATTATTTATTCTCGAGAAGTTTTTTAATAATATAAAACTATTAAAATTATAAATATTATTAATAATTTTAAAGGTTTTATATATATATTTATCGGTTAAAGAAACGTTAAATTATTATATAAAGATATTAAAAGAATAATATATAATCTAATAATTAAAAACGTTTATTATATTCTTATTTATAATATTAATCTTATTTCTTTTAATTAATTTTATAATAATATCATTATTATATTTAAAAGAATAAATTTTACTTTTATTAGAAGTAATATTACATTTAATATTACTTAATTTTCTAATATTTAATTCTTTAATATTATTTAATAACTATTAATCTAAATATTAAAGGAATATATTTTAATAACGAAAATTAATTAAGATATTACTCGTATATAATATAACCGTTAAAGTTATTTAAATATATATAACCTAAAAAAGCTTTAAAATTATATTAATAATATAAATCTCTTAAAATTAATTTATGATTCTTTTATTTATAGAACGTATAATATTATTAATATTAAATATTAATTATATATCTCTTTTATAATATTAGGTTATTATCGAATAAACTTTTTAGAAATTAATTTTATAAGATTTATATTTATAATCGGTTATAATAATATAAGATATATCTTTTATATTTATTATAATACGATTATAAAATCTAAAATTTATTATTTTAAGTATAAAGATAAAATTAGAGATTATATTATTAATTTTATTAATATAAACGAAACTCTTAATTATTAAATATATCGAATATAAATAAATAATAATAATAAATATACTCTTATATAATTAATCGATATATTTAATTAAAAAGGAATTATATACGAATTTATAATTCCGAGTATATTATAATAAAACGATAATATTAAATAATATAATACGATTCTTTAAAATAAAATTAAACTAATATTTAAATATTTTAATCTATTATATAAATATTAGCTTATAATTATTAATTATATTTATTAATTAAAAGAAAGATTTATAACTATTAAATTAAATATAATATTATATAAAGTATAAAATAATAAGAAACTCTAAATAAATTAAATAAAGATTTTCGGAATTAAATATTAGATTACGAATCGATTTAATAAATAATTAATTAATAATATTAACGTTAAATATTATATATTAGATTATAAAAGAGATTTAATCTATTAATTACTCATTATAAAAAGTAAAGTAATTATTAATTATTCGCTTAAATTTATAAAAGAGAAATATATTATAATCGATTCTATAAAGCTTTATTTATTCGAATATTAGATCTATTAATAAATATCGATTCTAAGCTTTAATTCGCTTAAATCTCTAATTTTAAACGATAATTAAAATATTATTCTATTAAAAGAATACCCTTCCTTAGGGGGATTTGCTAGTTTTTCATGATCATCATATGATGATATCAAAATCTATCATAATAACTAAAAGTAGTGATCATCATCGATAATAGTTATCATCATAGCCTTGGCATATCGGGTGGATCAAGTAACTACCCCGGAATCCGGAATCTGGGGTGCATACACCCCCGGGCCGGATACCGTACATCATATATCAACCTTATATGTACGACTACAGCCTACGCCTACGCCTACACCTACGACTACAACTACAACCATAGTACACATGCATAGAACTGAGTATACCGCCCACGCGTAAACTTCTTCCGAATCGATCGAATATGAAACTTATATTTATATGGCGTTGAGGTTTATAGGGGTGCAGCGTATCCGGTAACTCGGTAAGGGACTGCACGTGCTCACTACCCCTAAATTAACAATATACATACATTCTGAAATATAGCTACCATCATTATATTCTATAATGATAACTGATATTAGGATCATCATATAATAATAACTGGCATTAGGATTATCATAGAATCGAGTAATGGTAGTTGCATTTCGATATTATATTGATATTTCATAATAATATCGATATTTCATAATAATATCGATATTTTATGATGATATCGATTAATATTATCATTATATGATAATAACTATGATCATATAATAATCATAAAAAACCAGTAAATCCCCCTAAGATTATTAATTATTTTATTTATCGTTCTAATTAATAAAATATTTAAGATATTTATTATTATTATTAATATCGATCTTAATAAATTATTATTATCTTATATAAAAATCAATAAGTAAGTCGAAATTTATTTATTGATCTTATTAATTACCCTTTTATAAAAGCATTAAAAACCCTTTTATAAAACCCTTTTCTTTATATTATTAATAATTCTATTTTTATTCTTAATAATATTATTTATAATAAAGAAGCTTTTATTATCTTTTATTATATTTACTTCCTTTTATTAAATAAGATCTAATATTTAATCTTAATTAATTAATTATTTCCTTTATAACTCTTATTATTTTATTTAAGATCGAATAAATAAATTATTAAAAATATTAATTCTACTTTTATTAAATCGATTAAAAAGATAATCGATTCTAAAAAGCACTTTTATATAAATTATAACGTAATATACTAAAATGATCTCATTATTATTAATCCCTTTTAATAATAGAGATTAATATTAATAAGATTATTTTAATATAAAAGCGTTAACGAATATAATAATAATATATTAATAAGAATTAATCTTAACTCTCGAACGAATAAAGCCTAAATAATAACTTAAATAATCCTAATAAAAATAATAAGGAAAAGAATAATAATAATTTATTTTTATTTGAATTATTTAATTCTTTATTTTTATTAAAGAAATTCTCTATTATAACTCTCAAATTAATAAAAAATATAATAAATCGATTAAACCGATTATTTAAAATAATTAGAAACTAATATTCGATATTAAGAATTTAATCTAAATATAAAATATAATCATATTTATATAATCCTTATATTAATAAAATTAAGAAATATATTATTAATATAATAATTAAAGAAATTTTAATAATATATTTAATTAAAAATAACCTTAATTTTATATAAAAGTTTAAATTAAAGAATTATAATATTATATTATAAAGTTAACTTTAGATTATTTTAATAAATAATAAGTTTCAATTATTAAAAGAAAATAACATATAAATTTTAATTAATCGATATATTAATCTAATAAAAAATATTATAAAATCAAAAAAAGAAAGAGATTAATAAGATAATTACGATCTATAATAAAATTAATAGAATTAATATGTTTTACTTAGAATATAAGTTTATCGAAATAAATTTAATAATTATAATAAACTTATATAATATAAATTAAAATAAATAATTTATAATAATTATTAAATAAAAGAAATAAATTATAAGGAAATCTTTATTATTATAATTAAGCTTATAAATTATAAAACTTTCTTTACTTTTATTATTATTAATAATTAAGAAATTAAATAAATAGAAATTAAATAAATAGATATTAAAATAATATTCTTTTATAATAAAATAAATAGCGATATTTTCATAAAATAATCATTTAACTTTATAAAAAATAGGATTAATAAATATAAATAATTAAAGAAGATATATAAATTAAAGAAAATATTTTATAATTTAAAATAATCGCTTCGATTCTAATATAATACCCTTATAAAATACTTTAATACTCTTAGATTTTAATCTTTAATTTCCGATTTATATATCTTTATAAATAGAAAAGGAGTATATATTATTACTTTTATCGATAATTTATAATTTATTAAACCTTATATAAAAACTATTAAATTATTTAAAGATATTTTATATAAAAGATTTAAAATAATTAATCTAAATTCTAATTTTTTCTATTTTAAGATATAAATTATTTAGAAATATAAAAAAAAATCGCTTAAACTTAATTAATATAAATATATTAAATATATATTTAAAACTTTTAAATTAAAGAATTATAAAACCGTTAATATTTTTATAATTATAAAATCATCTTTTATTATTATTAATATTAAATATTAAATTATTTTAATAGAAATTAAATAATATTAAACCGTAATCGGATTTTTAATATATATTATATTTTATATTTAATCCGATATTATATATATTATATTAATAATTAGCTATTATTCCTTTAATCCTATTAAGCCTTATATTAGAATTATTAAAAGAATATACTTTTATCTTAAAAATATTATTAATTATAAGCTTTATTATTCCGGATTAATAGATTAATTAATAAGATATATTAATACTAATTAGGGAAGGGATTATAATATTTAATAATTTATATCCGATTATATATTTTCATTTAATAATAATACTATTAATTAATTAAATAAAAAATAAATTATAATTATTCTTTCTATTTATAAAATAGAATATATCGGCCAAATTTAAATTATTAGAGCAATTATTTAATTATATTAATTTATAAAAGAATTCGATCTAAATATATTAATAAATCTAATTATTATTTAAAATAATAATTAAAGAATTATTATATTTATTAAAAACCTATAATTCTATACTCGAATTAAATACTTTAATATCTAAATTTATTTTATATATAAAAAGATAATCGAAAATATAATTAATATGATTTATATTCCTATTTAAGAATAAGTAATAAATGGAATAATTAAAGTATTATTTTAATTAACTTTTAAACGATTCAGAGAAACTATTAGAATCTATATTTAAAGGATCATTTAAATAATAAAGAAAAATATAAGAATTAAAGAAAATATAAAAATATATTATAGAAAATTAAGAATTAAATAGATATATAAGAATATTAAATACCTAAATATATATATTAATTTATTCTTCTTTTATTATTTTACTTTTATTATTAATAATTTAAATAAAATATTAATTTAAAGGAATATATTAGAAATATTACAGAAAATTAGAAATTAAATAAGTATTTAAAAGTATTAAATCCTTAAATATATATATTAGTTTATTCTTCTTTTATTACTTTATTTTAATTATTAATAGTTTAAATAAAATATTAATTTAAAAGAATATATTAGAAGAAATCTAAGAACCTAATTTATTAATAAAATCTTTTTATATATAAATAATTTATAAATAAGAGTATAAATAAGTCTAGATTTAAACGAATTTTTATAGAATCTTCTAAGATTACGCTTTTAGAAATTAAATTAAAATGTAACTCGAATCTAATTATCTATAATTATTATTATAATAATACCAAAAGTATTATAAGCTTAATAATAACCTATTACGATACTAATAGCCAAATAGCTAAGAGTTTTATAGAAGCTTATTAATTATTTAAAGAGTTTATAAGAGCTTATTAATTATCTATTAATTTATAACCTTTTCTATTTTATATAAATTATATTAGGGTTTTTATTAATATAAGGAGGAAAATTATATTTAGTATTTTATCTATTTTAGTTAGTTAGGAATAGCTTTAAAAGTCGGCGCTAAATGGGAATATCAGAGCATATGATATAGCTTAGTTAGTACCCTGCCATTTGTAAGGCTTTAGAGGCTTTAACCTCTCTTCATACAATAATAATATTATGAATTTCACTAACAACTATTTATGGCTCCCAGAACTTGAATTGACACAGAGCAGCCCATTCCAAGAATTGAATTCAAGCAGGCAGGTCGCACCGAGATGTGGTCCAAGTTTGTTAACCAACTCTTTGAAGAACCTCCCGCATTTGATATTTCAGCTTTCATATCAATAGCTCAAGCGAAGGTCAATGAGTATAATGATCACTCTTGGTTACTTCAAACGGACCCAACCTACTTGAGGCGAAATATACGCAATCTGACAGCCAGTTTACCAGTCCTGGCTGACATACCTGCTCGAAACCCCGCTGCTACGCTCCGTATTATGGACAATATGGTTGGAGACTACCAAAAAGACCGAGTATGGAGATGGGTTTTGGAGGACCTCGAGGAGTTAGATGCCCTAAAAAGAAAACACGACGCTGAAATTCGACCGGGAAGATCGTTGCCAAGAGAATATGACATCGCACTCCAATCACTCGAATTTATTCTTAAACGACAAATCAAGCTGCATGGGATATGGTTGTTTAATTGCTTCCAAGAAAGACCTGGATTCCGGGATCTCTACGAATGGACACTAGTTGGCGATTGCATGGGGAGAGAATTGAAGAACGGTAAACTTAGGAATACATTCTGGGACAGCTTTTACTTTCGAGAACAGCCATTGCATTGGTGCTTGACCAACATGTTTGGTTCCTTGCCAGATAGAGTCGACTTCGAGCCGCAGAGTTTACTTTCTTTTTTAGACGCTTACCTGGCGAATAGTTCAAAGCAGGAGAACGCGCGAATTGATGAGCGGCTATACGAACAGCTCTCGAACTTCTCCACTCTCCAGGAAATGTCTTTCGCTATTGCACTTCATCGCCCAAGAGCTGGCCCCCCTATGGCCTTTGAGGATCTTGTTAAAGTCACTAAATCAAACGCATTTCGTACCCCTGGTTTTGATGAAGAGGGTCAGCAGCAGTGGGAGGGGAATCTTGGAAAGTTTTTGGGCCGACACGATCCTTTTATAGGCTTTCTGGAAGCCTATGACTCAGCCGCTAAAGCTAGAAAGAAATCGGCGTCGATTCGTTTGAGCCATTTCGGTGCAATTCAAAGCTCTCTTGATATTTTCTGGAAGGATAGCCTTCGGGCCAATCTAGAAGTTGAGCGACTTGCAGGCACCCCTGCAGGCGTTATAAGAGAAGTTGAAGAAAGCTTTTCCACAAGATGGAGTCCTGCTTTTCTCCAAACCATACATGCGGAACGGCAAAAACTTGTAGACGACATCGAGAAGTCTTCACAGCCGCCGAAGGAACCTCAAATAGAAAACTCCCAAACCCAATGGGGCGCATCAACTGAAGATCGAATTGTTCCGGTATCAAGCAACGTCAAAGCTAAGAAGTGCCGCGAGGGGTTGCCAGCAGACGAGATCCCACTTTCTTCCCTAGCCATAGAAGAATTTGCCACCGAGGAAGTGAACGAAGCCATTCCCCTCAAACAGCAAGACTATAACATCTTCAACGGGATGTTTACGTGCGACCCTGAAACATCAACGAAGATGATTGACTGGGATTCCTTTGTTCTCGCGATGGGACGTGTTGGATTTTCAGCTCGCCAAACCAGTGGCTCCGCGGTTATTTTTGAGCCAGATGATGAGAAGCGTGGCTGGGTTGGCAAGATTGTCTTTCACAAGCCGCACCCAGTTGCGAAAATCGAGCAAATTATGCTGAGAACGATGGGGAAGCGGATGGGGAAGTGGTTTGGATGGAGTCAAGATACATTTATTTTGCAAAAGTAAAGTAGGTGAGGAAAACTGGAGATCATTGGAATTGAGATTGCCGGTGGGGGCCCTGGGGCACATTCAGTCTTTTATTGATGTATCAGCTCTTTGTATGTTAAGATGTGAGGTTTTGGGTTAGGCAAATTGACGTGCTTAACCATTATTTTATGGATTTTCTTGTCCATGTTTAACTTTCCTTTCTGTGGCTTATTATAGTCCATGCATGCGACTCGGCTGAGAAACTTTCTACTATATATAAATTGGCGCAGCCTCACTGGCTTCACAACTTTGGGATATCGTCCGAGCTTTTTTCAAACTCGTCGCTACTCTCATAAACCCATCAAAGAGAGTAGAGGTGGATTGACTATATATTGTATGGTAACCGCAATTCCAAAAGTTTGACCAACTGGACATTTAATTCAAACTCGTCGCTACTCTCAGAAAACCCTCAAAGAAAGTAGAGTTGGATTGACCCTATCTTGGATGGTAACCGTAATCCCGGACCAATTGGACACTTAATTCATGAATTAGACGCGGATTTTATGGAATAAGCGAGGCTCATAAAGTAGACGTCGAATTCATCAATTAGAGCACTATAGTGTGTTTAGTGTAGTTAAATAATAAATTGGGAAAGCTTCCACTAATCCCAACATCGATTGAATCTATTCGGCATGGCTTTACTCAATGTGAATTGCGTTTCCGCTTCTATGGTGCGCCGTCCCATTCTATCTTAATGCCTCGCACTCTGAATGCTTCCATATCACATCCCACCCAAAACACCAAAACTCCAATGCCCCTTTCCAAGCCATGCAAGATTCCGAAATCCCAATCCTCTATACCCAATACTGTTCTATTCCTGTAGCAAAATATTTTTTGGATCCTTTGCATTAATCCAAACGTATTCCACACATCTAGGATCCGTCTTGAAATCATTCAGCGTAACCGCCATCAAGTTAACCTCCAACCACGCAGGTCTCATTCCGAAACCCTCGAGTCTCTCCCACCACTTCATAAACCTCTCAAAGTTGATAACCTTGTCATCGTTGAGATGAAGCTCGATCATGACTTGGCCGATAGGCATGGTATGGCCATTAGCATCACACCAATCCATGAAACTATCGAATGCTTGGTATTCCGACCCTTCGATGTCGATCTTGAGGATGTCCATGTAGGTGTGTCCGTTTTGTTTCATAAGTGAGTTTAACGTATAAAACTGCGGAGACGCGGTTGGCAAATCGTTTCCTCCGAGACCAAGCTGTTTGAAGTGTGCTCGCCCAGCATGCTTGGCTGGTAGCTGTGGGCCAAACGACGTGACGGAGTAATCGTAGGCGAAAATCTCAGCGGAAGGAATACGATTGAGCATTTCAGCTTCGAAAGTCGATTCATCATTGACGCCAAAGCTGTAGATTATAGTAGCTGGGTTCTTGGAGTCATCTTTGCCTGATTTTGCAGGTGGTGCCGGTCTTTCCTCGAATAACGACATTCCGCAGACCCATTTTCCACCATCGCCAAGCCTTCCAACTCGCTGAAAATCATGGGGACATGTGTATGTTGCTGGATAGAAGTCCCAGATCGTGTATGGGTATTTGCCAAAGTCTTGTGGAAAAAAAGGAACCTGAGGGTATGTGGGATGCGCTGAGGCCATTTCATGGCGTAGAGAGACGCTGGAAACCCATGCATGCTCCGATCGCTGCATGCGCTCCTTAGTTGTGAGAGCCTTGCGAGCTGGTGCTGCCGCTGGAAGTGACGGTGGAGGTGGGAGTGAACTATCGACTGTCCCAGCTGGAGGCTGCTGGCCATGTGTGGGGGCCTTTGGAGCACTAGGAAGAGTTGGTAGGAGATGTTGAGATTGCTGCAGAACCACAAAGACGAAAAACGTAAGGGCTACCCAGAACCATAAGCCGCAAACTGTTCAAACTTAGTAAGTAGCGCACCAGGGATGGAATTCATCTTTGCAAACCTTGGATTATACGGATAGCCATGTTGAAGGCCGCTCAGAGATACACTGAAAGAAACAGAAACAGCGAAGGACCCGGTTGTTGATGAACTTCTTTCTAACGAGGTTATGAGAACTGAACTCCAGCTCTGACAGACCAGCTGAAGTAGAGAAAATGGCAAAAAGGAATGAGGAATGATTCACGACGAACTACTGTTCGCTGGTGAATAAAAAACAAAGCGGGAAATTCATGCATTCAAGTACGAGTAGATCAGCAAAGAACAGACTGTACAGTCAGCCGCCGATTCAGCTCTATGCCTTGTGACGTTTCAAAACCACACCAAGTGTTCCCATTGTACTCTACCAAGAACTGGCTTCTTCGCTGCATAGCTTCAGACTCAGAAAGTTCATAAACACGAGATGATGGCGGGGACATGGGGAAGTAGCGATACAAGCGAAACGTTTCAAGCGAAGGTCGTGGGGCATACCCGAAGCGATCCCAAGGAACTTTTGGGGAAGATCGTGGGACTTTCGGATTGATTTTGCCCTTAAGTAGGAGCCGCATAAAGAAATTCTTGAGAGGCGCTTTTCTGATATAGGCGTTCCTTGCCCGCAGTACTCGAGGGTTTCACAAAACAGGCTGTTCAGACGATTGGCAAAACGGTGATACAAGGATCGCTGCCTTCGGCGAGATGGGAAACCAATGAGAAGACCAGATGCTTGGGGACGTGCCTGTAGCGCCACGGCACCAAGCATACTTGTTCCCGGGAGCTTTGCTTTTTTCTAGCTCTCGCATTAGTTTCAAGGCTGAGAAACAAACGACACATAAATATAGAACTCTCTGCCTTACCGAGATCAGAAAATTCAAAGAAGAGCGACTGCTCAACCAACACCACTGTTCTGGGCGTGCGTGACTTGCTAGCCTTTGCTGACAGCGCTACTCGGTATCTAATGCCAAAGGCCCCAAAGCCGTGGGCGATCAGCCAAGTAAGACTTAAGGTACATTACTCAGTAATGGAGATCTGATAGTTTGATCGACCATGGTTATTTGATCTGCGCAAGGCGAGAGAGGATCCGATAGAACAAGCATTCTCGTATCATCCGATGCAAAACAGAGCCAAGCACATAATGAGCACTGAGAAGCATGGCAACTAGACTCGCACCTTTGTTGTTTAGTGCATCTGCTGTGAGACGGGTTAAAAGGGTTAGCAACAGCATTGTTGACGCTCATCTGCAAATATTGTTGACATCAGGTTGAGGAAGCGACATGAACACGTTTTCTGTCAAATTGCTAAGCGAGGTAGAACTGGTGATTACATAATATAAATCACGTGCCGTGAAACACTCCTCCCCCGGGGCCGAGCTCCGGCGAGCTCGGGCAGCGGGTTTTCAGACGAGTTCCACCTCGCGACGTCTCGTAACAAAAACACTACAAAAAAAAGGCTTCAAGGATCTCAACTTGTTGGACTCCATTTGATTTCACCAGAGCCAACAATTACAATGCTCGCCCAATACTAAACACTCCTCTTCCAGAATCCAAACCCGACAAACTTCTACCAATACTCATCTGAGTCATCTCATCGTCTTAATATGCACCGGCAGCACCGCCATTACACTTTGATAACCAACTTTCCGACATAAACTCCATCTCTCAATGCCAGGAAGGCTTCCGGAGCATCTTCCCATTCGAAAATCTTTCCAATATGCGGATGAATATCATGCTTTTCTGACAGCGCAATCAAACGTCCGAGATGCAGTTTGCTCATCCCGCGAATTCCCCTCACTATTTGGAATGATTAGTATCGAGCTTTGCGACTCTCAGAACGGACAGCATGTACTACTTACAAGTTTTGGCTCCAAAAACGAGATCGCTCACGATATCCGTCTTGACTGAGCCTGTCAAGAATCCGACCATGGCCACAAAACCGCCCGACTTGACAGCCTTCACGGATTGTTCGATGGTTCCCGCACCCCTAAAATGGAGAAGCCAGTGTTAGTTCACTCGGAGGTGCAGAAGGACGAATTTCGAATACCCAGAGCAAGACCATATCGTACTTGCAAATCTGAAGGAAGCCAACCAAAGAACGATGTCTTGGGGAAGATGACTTACCCAATATCGAGTACAAAATCGACCCCCTTGTTATCCGTCAACCGAAGCACCTCCGATGCCCAGTCAGGAGTTGTTTTGTAGTTGATGAATTGCTCAGCTCCGTTTTTCTTGGCTTCCTTGAGCTTCTCATCTGAAGAAGACGTGGCGATAACATGAGCACCAAGTGCCGATGCAAGCTAGCGTTCACGTTAGCTCATATCAATTCGTGGGCAAAAGGGTAAATTACCTGTATCAAAGCGGTGCTTACACCTCCAGTTCCTTGAGCCAAGACGGTCGATCCCTTACCAACCTTACCGAGTTCCAAGGCATTCAGAGCAACTCCTCCTGCTGCAATCATGGCCGCTGACTCCTCGAAGCTGAGATTGCTGGCTTTGCGAACAATGTGTTCATCTTTGGCTATGGAGTATTGACCGAGAGTTCCGTTGATGGGGCCTCCGCCAAGGGTTAATTCAATCGCATACTGCGCGGCATCGTCTCCATCCATCCACCCTCTGTTGTTGACTAGGACAACACCTTGTCCGATTTCATTAGCCCATTTACTTCCTGGGCCGACTGCTTCGATCTCTCCTGCTCCATCAGCACCGGGTACAAGTCCAGATACTGCCTTGACGGGGTAGTTGGGCGATCCAGCCACAACCCAAATGTCTCGATAGTTGAGAGATGCGGCACGAATGCGAACGAGAACTTCACCGGGTCCGGGGACAGGCTTAGTAACCTGTGCGCGAATGAGGTTGCTGAGGATTGTAGGAGAGTTGATGTCGCCGCTGGTGTCATTCTGAAAAATTTGGTATTCCTCTATTGTGGATGCCATTGTGGGGAATGCCGGATGAAAATATTTCGATGAGGAGTGTGATTTGCTGTTGCTATTGATTGAGTCTTGCTGTTGTTCTTTCTCTTTTGCTATGAGTCTGAAGAACTCTTTTGCACGGAATATTAAGCCATTCTTATAGCATTTGACAAACGGCCGATCATGCTTTCGACAAGGTTGTGGGGACTCCTCATTGCATTCAATTTCTAAGCATTCGCCATACCATCCATTCGATATGCGTCAAACGCGCCATTCCCGATTCAGGGTATTTTGTGCGAGCAATATCACAAACCGCGCATACCTATTTCATTGTTATCAAGCATTGTTTACCAAAGGATGATGAGTGGTTAGATTTATTTATCTAGCTGACAACATGGCAATAACACCAACCCAGTCCGTGGTTGATTTCCCCAACATAATGTTGGCGTGCACGACCAGCTAGCCCCTTTCATCCACTTTGACACTCTCGAGTCCGCCTTCATCGCCTTGCAAGCCACATCCAAAATCAAAATGGCCGAGAACGTACCCATGAAACCTGCAGAGTGCTTATGACAGGAAGCAATTGAGCGCAGTATTTCATGGGCTAGCGCTGTCGAGTTCGAACTTATGCCCATAAGCACCGTTTTCCTCTCTTCATTTGCTATATCCTCGAGGTTGCAAACTATGAATCGCTCAAGGGATGTGAGCACTTCTAGAAGGAGGATTCTGGCTGCATTGTATGTGCAGACTGTGTATGTTGTCAACAAATCCGTGTATTCCAATAGTGTTGGATACAGAGGTCCTTCGCTATCGAACAATGGTGTTGTACTGTCGGCTTCTACTTCACGTGGAATTGCTGTTTTTTCTACCCACTTCCTCCACCAATCGTTGAGATTAACCAGAGACTTTACGGCTCTATTGGCGAGTTCTTTTCTAGCTCTCGGGTCATCGTTCTTTGAAAGCTTGTGCAAATCCGCACAGTGATCGGTAATTTCACACAGAATATCAATCAAAAAATCGAACGGCTGTTTCGACTCGGGTTCATTCTCCCACGGCACGCTCTTCCAATCCGGCTCAGACATGAAAGTTCTAGTTTGCCCAACGATTGCTTTAGAGACCTTATCATCAAATCTTTAGCTTCATAGAAAGCGAAGGCTCGGTTAGATGACTCACCAATATAACTCTCTGCTCAAGAAACAGACTTTTCCCAGCTGGACTTTTACACCACCCCGGACCAGCTAGTATCATGAGTTGCTCCAATACTCCAGCATGCGTAAGCCACCCAGTTCCTGTTCTCGAGACCACAAGCTAACCCACATTAGTCCTACATCATACCCTCTTACCAAAGAAGAAAACGGAACTTTACCTCAAACATACACATCGTACTCATCTGCGCCAACAGCCCAAACCCCCTGCCATCTGTATCCTCAAAAAAAGTTGCTCCCAAAGACCCCGTACATGCCCTCATCTGCCTCAACACATCACCATAAATTCTCAGCGCTCTAGTCTTCGCATCATTCTGTCTAAACGCATATCCAAAGAATACCGAACCCAACGCAGTCAACGGCGCATGAGACCCCTTCGCCATCTTATTAATCCACGGAATCTGCTTTTCCACCCGGGGCGGCCCGCCATCTCGCCAAAGTCCCCTCCCCTCTGAGAGCTTTGTCACCAGGAAAGAAACGACAATTTCATCTCGAAATGCTGTAAGTGGCAACTCTTCCATGGGCTTCATATACCCGTCGTGATACATTTTCACATTTCTCCATGCACCTTCTCCATTCATACCAACCCTTTTCTTCTCCTTTTCAGGTCTCACGACTGCCCTACCCCCAGCCCTCTCAATCCTCACATTCTCATCCACAAAGCGCGAGGCAATCTTGTAACCACCACATACCACACCTGCTCGATTACAGCGCAGGCAGGAGGGTTGCGTTGCGTCGCACTTCACTTTTCGGCTTTTGCAGGTTATGCAGCCTGCGGTGCGTGCGCCCATGTTGGCGATTGGAAATCAAATCTGTGGAGGAAGAATAAGGGAAGAGATGGAAAAATATGGTGAAATGCAAAACAAATGTCGAAGAAGGCTGGTGCGAACTGGAGTTTCTTCGTCGTCTTGTCATATGTCTGCCCCTACCCCCGTACGCCCTCTCGCTTATGCTGACAAAACCCCCTTCTCCACATAGTCAGCTCGCGCATTTTACCATGAATCGGGTTTAGCGCGATTGCATCACAGGAACTCGTATCACTCGACGCGCCTGTCATTTGAGGTGCAGCTTGCTCGTATCACCGCCTTCCACGTGCGGGTCATTTCTTCGCCCGATTACAAATTCCGATATTGGTACAGCACGCAGCCACAACATACTGTGCATTAGGTTTTGAGGCGCGGGAAGAGATGGGGAAGTCGGGATGGCAAAGTGGGTAAGGCACTTTTCTCATAGCTTATTGGTGCGAGGAGTTTACTAGCCTTTGCATCTCCTCATCATCCTCAACCCTTCCTATCTCGTCGTCGCCCCCTCGCTTTCGCTTAATCTTGCACGACTCTTATCCAATGCACTTTCGACGCTTTCAACGCATCTCATCACCACTCATTCTCCCATGATTCAATTCCAAATTTCTCTCCTCATTCTATTTCTTATCAACTCATTGCATACTTATCCTCCCGTGCCAAATTTTCTTCATTATCCCCAGGTACTAGAAAAACGAGGTGTTTCTGGGAGCCAGAAAGGGATAACCTTGCCTCCTGCTCCTTCGAAAGCCTCCTTCGCTTTCTACGTAGTAGCGCAAGCTTCTACCCTTTCCGTCTTACTCACCCCAAGGGGAATCTTTGACTTTAAATGTTTTTGATTCTTTCCTTTTAGGGGAGACCCCTAGCACTTTTAGTGCGAGTTCTGGCCTCCTAGCTCTTTCTCTGTTTCAGGCAAGCTTCAATAATGCCTCTTTACAGACAACAAGAAATATAAATATTATTTCATTAGTACTATTGTCCTTGCATAATTTCATGATGATCTCGTTCCTTAACGCTGAATTCTATTTTCATATATTCAAACTTCTACATCTAAAAATTCCTACTTCTTCATACCAAGACAAGTAGCAGAACATAGCATGACGACCGATCGCTGAGTTCTTATCTGATATGCATCCAATATGAACCCCAATCCCTAAACTTCTTGCTGTAAATGAAGGGTAAATTGAACGCTCACCAAATTGGAAAACGCTTTATCTGCAAGTGAAGCGAGCCCGTGGGATATATCTTTCCCTGCTACCAGGAGTAAATGTTCAATCTCTTCACATACTGTTTATCTATATAATCTTAAACCTCCGCGCCCTTACTATCTACCCACCGAACCTCCCCCTTCCCTATCTCCAGACCCAACCCTTCATCCGTTACAGACCATTCAATCCCATCCCCCTCAATGAACCCGTCTCCTTCCTATCCATACCTCCTCACACTTCATAACCCTACATCGACCAGCCCCGTCACCCAACCCCCCCAAAAAAAACAAAACCACCAACCCAAATACATAACATCTCCTTCACCCAAAAAAACCTAAACTCGACAGCACCGCTACAAACCAATTCTCCCACCCAAACGACACCAAACAAACCAGCCAACAGAACCCAGAACCATTCCACATTTTCCTCATAGAGAGAATAACAACCAATTCATTCGCTTTTCTCTTGCTACCAAAAGTGCTAGCCGTGATCCGGCCCAGGTGTCATTATGGTTAAATGATCATTTGGATGGATTTGATCATTCATGTAACCATTTATAAGTCAAAATGACGAAATCTTTAAGAATAATGAATAAGCTATATCGTTTTGTTTTTTTGAAGTTATTTAATAATTTTTTTCTCGAAAAATAAAAATCGATCAGCGAACTCTCCGATTAATGTGCATTCCAAAACTGCAATCCTTTTTTAATTTAGAGTTGTGGTTGTTATCGTCGATATATCCTCAAAAACTGGGAATAGTTACACTTCTCGGCTGCACGTGCAGGGCGCTCGGACGTCCGACGCGACTCGGAAGTGCTTAGGCGCCACCAACACCAAACCTACAGATATATAAACTGCAGAATCGTTCGATTCCGACAAACTAACCTTAATGGCGGCCAATAATTAATTGTTATGCGTGTGCAGGAATAATTCCTAAGTGCGCAGTCAGTTTAAAGTTTTGGCGGCGACGGCGACGGCGATGTCAAAATATAGCGTTTGTCAACGGTTAATTACATAATTTATCGACTCATTTCATCAAGATAAATTGATCAATTTCCAGATCAATTGACCATTTATCATGCAATTTGATCAAATTGGATCTAATATGTCCTGAGCAGCATGGTCAATCTATCATTTCTCTTAATAAGATGCGAAACGTTCTGTTACTTTGTACGATTTTTGTTAAAACATTAAACTAAATGATCAAACAGTATAATAAATGATCATTTTTTATTCTTGACACCTGGGCCGGATCAGCCGAAATCCAGTATCGACTTAAGGATACAGGAAAGCAAGACGGACGTTTCGAAATTTTTGGTAGATGGCTGAGTATGGCAAAGCAGATTCTGTGGGAAAGAGATTCTAAATAGACGCGAAGGAGGGAGGACGTCTTTAAAGAATATTAATACCGGCTAGTAGGCTAAAGATAAGAGCTGGAGTTGTTTGAAGGGAGGTGGAAGTTGAGATGGAAGAAGCTGTGATTGGGTGATTAGGGGTTAGAGGTCGTTTTATGCCGGGAAATAGGAGAGATGCTGGTTTCTAGGGGTGTGAATCAATCTGTCTGTGCAAATCCCCCGGCCCACCATCCTCCTACCTCCCACACATCTACCTCCAACCCATCCCTCTCCTTCATCCAATTACCAACCAAACAACCCCACAATTCCCCCCAGAAAAATAGAGATCCCAAACTCAAACCCCCTATATGGAAAACCAATTTACTAAAACGTCAACCATCAATTACACTTCCATTTCGCCACCGAAAATACCTACCCCAACACCTTATTCGGCCAGCGAATTTCTTGGATGATATCTCATGGAATTTATGGGGGTTCTGTTTATAGTATAAATTTTAAATGATTTATGCAGTCTTTTCTCCCTTAGCCTCTGTCACATTGGCAGCAGCCATCGTTATGCCTCACAATAATATACTACACTTTATTCATCAACATAGAAATGAAACCAAAGAAAACGAGCGACTTCTGTAATCAAGTTGATCAACCCAAATTCAATCCCCCTCCCACTTAGCCCCCTCCCACCACTTACCTTCCACCTCTTCCCCAACACACTTTCCTCCCACCCTACCCAACCCTTCTCCCCCGGGCCCCCCCATTCCAAGCCCCAGTACAACCCAAACCCGCTTTTTCCCATAACAAATGCCAACGATCACCAAAACATAATGAGCAAGCAAAGTAAAAACACCACAAACTCCCATCTCACCTCACCTCACCTCACCTCACCCCTCAACTTACTCTAAAAGCCTGACTAACCCTTTCTTTCACCCATCCTTGCCTTTCACCCTTGGAATAGAACGAGTACCTACCGTATCAAATCAAAATTTTAGTAAATGTAAACCATAATGTTTACACCATACATCCCCCTTAGAACCAACCTTCACCAACACAAAACAACAACTCTACAAACTCCCAGCAACACATCACACTCGCAATCCCCAAAGTTTTATTGATTGCAAACGAATCAGTTTTCATTAGGACATCAACAATACTCTGCATAAGACCCATCAACAACCCCAACCAATTCATACCACCCCAACCCCTTCATTCCCAGCACAAACCCTCCAGCAAACTCATCTCAACCTCATCTCAATCTCCTCAACCTCTAACCTCAAACCCTGAATCTCGTCTTCCGTCCAACCAATCGTCCATTCAACCCAGCAATCTCTCCAAACGTGTATGTCGTGTACTCATGTATGCTCATCAATCCATGCCCCATCCATGCCCCATCCATGCCCATCCCATGCCAAACCAAACACATTCCAATCAAACGCCAAGCTATTCATTCCTCCAACTCAAAACCCCATGCTCAAAGAATTTCTGTGCAAGAAAGGAAAAATTCATCTCAGTGGTATCAAGAAATCCATCGCTCGCAAACCAAACAAACAGCAATGTATCCATGCATCCATGCATTCAACCAACAAAAAATGAAAAAATGCATCAGTCATCCAAGTCCCACCACTCTATCCTCTCTTTTTGCCCAGTCCTCTTTCGTTCTTTCTTTCTTCTTTCTAAAATCTCTCCATCAAATTCTTCCTCACAGTCCACATTCTCGCCCTCTTTCCAAAGATATACATTGGAATGGTAGAAGCCATCAAAATCAACTGAATGACACCCAACCAAATGAAAACATCCCTCGATCCATCAGCCTCAAGCCACTTGTTGAAGAACAAACTAAACACCAAGCCATGAAAGATGTTCTTGCTAAAGTTAAGTGTGACCAGTGCCTCACCAGCATATTGGCGATAACTGTCAACGCAGAACGTGATGGCCGTGGTCGAAGCAAGCGAGCATCCAAAGGAGATGATACCAAAGAAGACCGTGGGGACGATCCACGCGTCACGTTCTTGAGCGGACCATCCATAGCCCATCAATCCAATGACGGTGGCGATGGTAATAGGAATGGCCATGACTAGACGATATTCAGGCTCGTAGAGTCCGCCGTTCTTCCGGGTCATTGCTCGAACGATAATGTCGCTGACTTTTCCTGCCACGGCCGTACCAAGAACACCTCCAATGAATGGTGAAATGTAGACTAAACCAGTTGAGAGCGCTGAGAAGTTATATGTGTCGGAACTACGATAAATGGTAGAAACTGACTCAGACAAGACAATTAGCCATCCCACAGCACATGCATAAACTCCAGCAGACCAGAGTACGGCTGGGTATGCGAATAGGATGAATGGTCGAAGGGCCACTCGAAACCAATTGTCGCTACTCAACCGTCCATTGATAGGTTTCATTTGCTGGATGAAAGACAAGGCTGGTCGTTCTCTAAGCGTATGAGTATAGCGCTGAGAGTGAGGCGGAATCTCGAAGCCCACATTTCGAATAGATTCTTCATCTTTGTCCGAATAGCGAGCGCCCAGAGGTGATGTAGGAGGAATGCTGTGCACGGGCGATATTGGATCATGGCTGTCTGGATGAGCAGGAGCAATTTCATGATGTGACAAACCATCTAAGGACGTAGATCCATCTACTTGTTTTTCTAGATCATCTGAATGTGTATTTGTGTTGGACTGAGCGAATCCCACACTGCGGTTTGTTGAACGGTGAACAATAGGCGGCTTCTGAAGACCAGATGGAGTGCCAAATTCTTGTTCTTCTTCAACCACTTTTCTGTTAGCAGGAGTCATGGCCGTTGACTGTTCTTCTTGTGACTTTTCTTTCTTATGTGAAAATAGAGACAATTTGGAGAGGTGATGGGAGGACTTGCGACTCTTCGGCCGAGGGGTTCTATCCCAGAAAGATTCTGGTACGAATAGAAACAGGAGAATTCCACAGAATCCAACCACCATAGAGACAATCCTGTCATGCGTTAGAATGATAGCAAATTGCTTAACCTAGGGCAAAACTTACCAGAAGACCCATCTCCAGCCAAACGATTGAATGATCGCCGCACTCACTAGGGGTATCAAGTTCTTACCACCTAGCAAAAGCAAAGTGTATATACCAATGCGATAGGCGCGTTCATGGAGAAAGAAGATTTCGGCAATCGTAGCTGAAGGAAGACATTCAACTGAGCTGACGGAGACACCCTGGAAGATACGTGCAATAAGCAAAGATATGTAGCTAGGAGATGCAGCACACCACACGGATGTTCCCACGAAAAGAATAGCGCTGGCAAGATACACCGGTCGTTTGCCGTATAGAATGGCTGTTGGCCCTGCAAAAACGGAGCCTACACCCAAACCCATCATGTACAAACCGGTAGTCAAAGCTACCTTGGGAACTGTAACGTCAAATGTGGCAGCGACATTCGTAAATCCGGCAGCTAAGACGGGAGTCATACCACCTCCAACCATGCAGTAGAGGCCCAAAGATAGCAGAGCGGCATCTCGTCTCCAGGATGGCCAATTCAGAGGATCGTTATGAGATTCTTCCGGCTGGGGATCCAAAATGATGTTGCCATCCGAGGTAGTCTTCTTGGCGGGTTCCGGTCGTCGTCCTTGACGAGAAGGGGTGCGGCTTCTGATCGGTGTACCAGGCTGGGCGGGCAATGTAGAGTGCGAGGTTACGGCCGGAGCGTTTTGGAGACCCAATGGCTGATTTCGACGATCGGAAAGCAAAAGTATAGAGCCTACATAGGTCAAAGTTAGCAAAATATGATGAAACCTGAATTTGATGGCGTACCTGGAACTTCATAAGTATGAGGGTCATTCAAAACTCCCATACTCCACCTCGGAATTTGTGCTTTGTTTTCGCCATTATCAACATCGTCGCTGTCATTTTGGGCGTCTCTGCCGTGAGATGCGGAATTTCGTTTGAAAAAAGAACGGGAAAGTTTTTTCCATCCTGAAGGCTCAGGATCAGATACTGGGTTGGCTGAGTTGGCCATTGTGGATTCGGGTGTGGTGAATTTGGAGGTTCCAAAAAGGTTGTGGCGAGGCTGGGTTGTAAGGAAATTGAGGATCAATTTGAAGGGCGGCGCAATAGCGCTCTTCACCAAAGTCGCGGGATGGAGATCAAGTGCCCATGTGGATTACTCAGTTGCGTCGGCTGAGGGTGTGTGTGTGTGATTAGGTGGTGCGATGCGAAATGCAGGTAGGGGAATCCAGCCGGAATGTTGAAGTTGACAGAAGGACAGAAGGATAGAGGGATGTTGCTTGGTGTGAATGAAGGTCCGAGGCAGGTGATGGATGAAAGGCGTGTTGCGGCAATAAAGATGATTGGGCAGCTATTTTAGGTCGTCTTTAGGTGATTTTTAGGTGAATATGAGGTGATTCCAAGGAGAGCTTTGTGCTTTGTTTGTCCCGAGGGAGCACAGCGTGAGAAAAGAAAGGGTGGGTGTCTCTGTTAGCTTTGTGGAAGGGAGGGAAGGAGCGAGTCCGAGGTTGTAGTTTTGATATAAGAATGGAAAATAGGTCAACTGCGGCTGCAAGCCCCCTGCTCCCCCACCACTGCCGGCCACTGCCCATCAAGCTACGAGTAGTCTACTTGAATACGCTACGGACTCGGTCTCCCCTGCCTCAGTGGGAGCGGGCACGTGGCGGGGTACGTCGGTCCATTACCATTCGACGGGCGGTGTGAGTAGCGGTCTCTTTGAATCCACTAGATGCAGCTCTTCCAGGTTTTCTTTGACAGCGCCAGAAAATGGCTCAAAATGGCCAACGGGGAGCCAACAGTTCGTCCATGCTTGCAGGCACTTGCAGACATTCCTGGGGAAGCCAAGGAAGCCGACCGGGTACACTGCGGAGTCACTACAGTAGTAGGAGCACTGAAGGATGCGGATGCGTGGAAATGCGAGCAGCAGCGAAGCGCGATACCCATTTCATACGCATCTGTTTGCAAGTGTGAATGCACCACGCTTCCTCCCCCCTATCAACCCCTATCACTGGACCTCGTGATGGTGATGCATCTTCAACACTCGGTCAGCGCCCGTGTGGGAAGATGTCTTGTGACGCGCGATATCAAGGATACCGACGACTTGTAAGACGTGAAAGGGACGAGGCAGGGCACCGGCAAGGGAGTTATCTTGAAAGATGATGAAAGGCAACCCCAGGAAGTTGTAAGCGCCGCGGGCTGCAACCCCCGCAGACTGGGGATAGCCTCAGGGTACTTTAGCGGCTGAAATGCTTGGACGGATCGCCGAGTTCCTCAAGCTTTTTGGCACCATGACGAATTTTCGACGATTTTCCTTGGGTGCTGCTTGGCTGGCGGCCTCGGAACAAGCAACCGAGACTCACGCGGAGGATACTCCATCTACTCGGTACCACCACCATCAAGGCCAGACATCAACGACCACGACAGCTTCAGACGAAAAAGATATTCGCATATCATATTTCACCATGATTATCCGGCCAGCCTGGAGACTAGTGCAAAGCCCAATTGCCTCAAAACGCCATCATCAGCTTGTCATTTCGACAGTGCGCCAATTTTCCAGCACCAAGGAGAAGAAAGAGAAGAACAGAATTTACGAACCGTGAGTAGCCGAACCGCGCGCATGAGCTCAACCATGGGAGCCCAAGCGGAACCTGAAGCTTCCCCTGTCATCCAAAGTTGAGAGATGTCCATACTAACGACATGGCAGAGTCCGCCGTCCCGATGACTTCCAATCCTACCTCCTCCTTTCCACCTCCTCCCGCAAACCCCTCCTCACCTTTTGGACCGCCTCCTACTGCAATACCTGTCGCACCATCCTACCCACCATCCAAAAGCTCATCGCAGACGGCGTCGGCGAAGCGGAAGGCGGCGTGTCATTCTGCGAGGTCGAGTATGACGCCCAAGATATCATGGACAGCGGCTTTGGCTTGACGTATATGATTACGAGTATGCCGACGCTGATGAGCTTCGACAAGGGCGAGGCGCAGACGCAGACAAAGGTCGTTGACCCAAGGAAACTGAGGGATACCGAGTTTATGAAGGAGTGGATTCGGACCGAGGCTAGGAGGAGGGGGAATGGTTCTGGTGGAACCGGCCTTGGTCCTAGTGGCACGGGGTTGTTTGGTGGTTTGTTTGGGAATACAAAATAGATCGTCTGCGTATTTGGTATGCGAATTGTATAACATGTTATCGTCAGGAGGCATGGCACTATCATGGTAATAGGTTCCTACCTCTGCTCTGAAAGAATTCTTGGGATACAAAGTGTATATCCGTATGGATGGTAACACTGTAGCATCATGGGGCATGGTATCATGATGGTAAACAATGGGCTGGTTACATCTTTGATATACAAATTGTATAACATTGTATGGTCAGGAGGCATTGCACTATCATTGCAATAGGTTCCTACCTCTGCTCTGAAAGAATAAGCTGACTACATGTTTGGGATACAAAGTGTATACGGTAACACCGTAGCATCATGGGGCATGGTATTGTGATGGTAAACAAAATAGGCTCGTTTGAGGTTTGGGATACAAAATGTACAACACTGTCCTACCAGAGAGCATGGCATACTCATGGCAGTTAGGTCCTCGCTTCTGCTCTGAAGAATAGGCCGACTGCATTTTTGTGTACAAAATGTAAAACACTGTGCTACCAAACGGCATGGTATTGTCGTGGAAGTTAGGTCCTCGCTTCTGTTCCAAAAGAATAGGCCGTCTGCATATTTGTATACAAAATGTGCAACAATGTACTACCAGAGGGCATGGCATTGTCATGGCAGTTAGGTCTTGGAAAATAGGCCATCTGCATGCCTGGGAATGAAGTGTATAACACTGGAGCATGGCATTGTCATGGCAAGCATTTTGGGAAATGAACTGTACAACACTGGAGCATGGTATACTCATAGCCCTTAGCTTCCTCGCTTCTGCTCTGAGGAATAGGCTAACTGCATATTTGTATACAAAATTTACTACCAGAGGGCATGGCATTGTCGTTGCAGTTAGATCCTCGCTTCTGCTCTGGAAAATAGGCTCTCTGCATACTGTACGACACTGTATCATCAAGAAGCATGACATACTCATGGCCCTTAGTTTCCTCGCTTCTGCTCTGTATCCATGGCAAGCAAACTCGGCTCTCTGCATTCTTTAACACCAAACGGCATGATGACAATTAGTTTTCTCGCTTCTCTGGAAAATAGGCAGGTTGCATACTTGGAAAATGAAGTGTAAAACACTGTCCTACCAGAGAGCATGTCAAGCAAACTCGGCTCTCTGCATTCTGTAACACCAAACGGCATGGTCCTATGTGAAGTCTGGGGTATAGATACACAGGCAGGATAGGATAGCTTGGTGGGCGGGTTTATGAGTTTTTGAATGGCGGGGTTTCGGGGGTTGTTGGCTACAGATGGATTTTGGGATTGGATTGTACCGTTTGTTTTGGGGGTTATGGGTTGTGGTTCTTTGGGTTATGGGATCTTTGGTCGTTCAGTGTATAATTATAGGTAGCAACTCGAAGCTATTCTCTTCCTGCCAGTCCTCTGTTCTGAGCACGCTCGGAAACGCAACTTTTCTCAGTCCTTCAACCTCTCTTCTAGCATATTTCTCCTACATTGCCAAATTTCCTCTCCTCTGCTTTTCTCAGTCGGTCAACCTCTCTTCCATCATATTTCTTCCATCCCATCCTGCCAAACCTCCTCTCCCCTCCCCCCCTCCCCTCCCCTCGCTATTTCCCCCTTCAAAACACCCCTCCCCCCCTATAACCCGTCACCATCCACCTCTCCACCATCCATTCAAGAAGTATAAAACACCTCCTCCACGCCCTTCCACCACGCCGGCTCCCCATCATAACTATTCTTCGCGCCCGGCACGAAACTCTCCTGCATACGGTCCGTCATGCGCCACCATTCTTGCACCTTGGGGTTCTCTTTCATGCGCTCCATGTCGCCGGCGTAGTCGTAGCCGACGTATTTGAAGGAGGCGAAGAGGATGGTGGTCGTGGGGTCGTGGAATATGGAGTCTATGGGGTGTTAGTGAGTGAAGGTGGAAAGGGGAGGGGGAGGGAAGGAGTGGTGAGGGAGATGGAGAAGGGGGGATGAGGAGGGGAGAGCTGGGGAGAGCTTGAGAAATAACTCGAGTCAGTACCCAATTGACACGATCAAACTCAATTCCTCTGTCCCCCAATCCCACCTCTCTCCCATCCCTCCCCAATCCCCAAACCCCTCAAAGATGCATATGCACTCACAATCCTCAATATTACACTCCTTAATCTGCTTCAACACCTCGGGCCACACCTTGGCATGACATGCCTTATACTCCTCCACACACTCCGGCCGCAGCTTCACGATCTGCGCTACGCGACGGCCTTGGTTCTTGAGGCGCACTGTTGGTTGCGGGACGTGCACGGTGGGCACGGCGGTCGGGGATGCCGGGGACCAGAGGGGGGAGCTGGGTTCTTTGGTGCTGGTTTGCCACATTGTGTAGAGAGGTGAGGTTGGAATTGAGGGAGAGAGGTTGGTTGAGGTGAATTGAGGTGGGTGAGGTGAGTTGGGTAGGAATGGGATGGAGGAATTGAGGGAAAATGGGATTGGGGGTGTGGTGTTTACGAGTTCGAATTCGGAGCTGAACCGCGGGGATTTGTAAAGGGAAGGAAGCTGCGGGGTTGTCCCTGTCGTCCCACTTCAAATCAAATCAACAAAAATCCAGATCACAATTCTCCGAAGCTCGTCTCTCTCTCTCTCAGTGCCAGCAATCAATTGACATTGAATTGTTTGCTCCTAAACTGTAATCGAGTTCTCCTTGCATTGGTTTGAGGTCCGGAAGTACGGGAAGTTAATAAGCTGCGGGGTACGGAGAGTCGGGGCCGATGCCGGATGAACTGCCCAGGCTTGGCTGCTTGGCGGAACGACGTCACTGCTGGTGTGAGTTGGGGTTTCGATTTTGGAAAGTAGTGAGAGAGGTATTTAAGGGATTGGGAAGGTACAGTAAGTCGGAATTTGGGTTGTTTCTTGGATTTTGAAATCGAATTTCAGAAAATTTGGGGCTGTCAAGTTGGCTCGCTATCCGGTCTAAATTCCACTGGTACATGGACATGCCAAGACAGGCGTTCTTGAGAGTAACTGCGTTGTCCTACCTCAACCCTTTCTTTTCTTAGCACAATCATCAAATCCCAGGAGAGATCTCCGCAGTATCAAACAACTTGACTTTCTTATCCTACTCTTCCTTACATTAAATCTTCGTTCGAAAATTCTCCATCTTTTTCCAAGATGTCTTGCGCATTTCCTTCGAGACCTCGATAGGCTTCATAAAATGAGTTCCCTTCTATTTCAAATGCTTTGAGAAAAGAAAAAAAAAGTTAACGTTTCTTGCTGTATCCCTTGGCAAGGAGGGTAGGTAAGTTGAAGCTGGTGTTTTATTTGGGGATTTCGTTGGCTTTTCCCGGGGTTTGAGATTTAAGAGAGGAATTCTGTCTTGAGCACTAACCTTGGGCTCATAAATAATAAGTCGTTATGATAACATACCGGTAGGATGAAGTTCCATTTCTTCATCAAGGTAATAATTTCGGGAAGGTTTCCGTTCCATCTTTCCTTCCGGATAGTTACGGAGTAATAATGTTCGTTTATAAAGGTGCATTGTTTGTGTAGGTTGTAGTGCTATTACCGCACAGAGAACTTCTTCGTGCCTGGTGGGTTAGATCCTCCTGGGCCTTTAGTCTCGGTTTCAACGCTGTGCTCAACCTTTGAGCCCTCGTGCTCTCGTCAATTTGCGTCAAACTTCCTGTCTTCATATCGTGATTCGTGTTCGCCTGAATCTCGAACTTTCAACGGCACTTTAACTTTCGGTAGCAAGATGGTATCTTTCAGAATTCAGATTTAGGAGTGCACTTCAATATTAATTGACCGCACGCTACTCGAACTAACACTCCATACGCCAGGTTGTCTTTCTAATCCTCTACGTTAATTCTCTTATCTTAATTCGAAGCTTTATGTTACTTCTCGTCTTGAAAGGCTCTTATCTTTGATCAGAACCGTTATATCATTATATGGCGATGGGAAGATTGCTTAGATGAAGGTTTAAGTATCTAGTGGCGAATTGTGTTGTTTTATGCAAAGGGTGGAAGGCAAGTACCTCGAGGCACAGAAAGGTTTTTAAGTTCTTTTTGGAGACAAAATGAAAATCGATTTACCATGTCTACTTGCTGCAGTCTTTACAGCTGTCTACTTTCTTCACCTACCGGTAGCTTGTTTTTTGCTACAACATGGCAGCAATCAAGAAGTATATCCACAAACACAAGTTCCGAGAAAATGCTGTCAGGGAAGGGAACGCATCATGTTTCCACAGGGGTGTTGCTCTAACTTATCATCCTGGGTGGTTAAATCGGCGTGTACCCAATCCCCCTCTTACCAAATTCTCTTGACGTACCTTTCGGCAGCGCTCCTAGGTTCGGTAGCATGGTACCCCATTCTTTCAAACTAATTTCCTCAAGGTTAATGTAAGTACTCTCCCATCAATCCGAAAGACTTTGTGAAATCTGGAGAGAATCGCCGGCGGCGACGGCGGTGCGCTAAGAGTAGTATGCTGGTTGTTCCCATCATATCACCCCTTACAAAAAAGAGGCGCCTACGACCCGTAGGCCAACTAAGACTACAGTACTTCTAATCTCCTCCAGAATCAACAACCTCCTCGTGAGACCCCTCGTCGCCAACGTCCTTCTCTCCGCCGTCCTCCTCAATACCATCATCGGCGTACAACCGGCGCGGCTAAGGAGAGGCAACTACCTAAGACTAAAGTTGACATAGTTTTTAACAAAGGTGGGCAAAAGGTTACCGCGGTAGTACCTTTTACAAAAAAAGGTAGGTTACCTTAGAAAGAAAATAAGAAAAGGTATATACAAAATACCGCGGTATACCCGAGGTTACCTATGTTTTTTTTAGGTTACCTTACCTTTTTCAGATTAAAAAGGTAGGTATTTTTAGGTGCGATACCGCGGTATACCTAGGTATGGATACCTTTTGCCCAGCTTTGGTTTTTAACACGAGAAAGATCAAAAACTAAGTTCGTATCAAGGACCAAAGACCTTCAAACCCACCATCTCTCTTCAAAATGACCTCGCGGTCTATCTCCATGGTATGAAAGGAGAAAACAAGCCTGTCTAGCCCCCCTTGGTTGGGGATCAGGTGATCTCGGTTAAGGATGCCCACCCCTTTCCCACACTTGATCTTTCCTCATGGAGGACAGTACTTTTCGAAATAATCTTCGTCATCCTTATATCTCAGTCCATTTTTACAATCATGAAGATTCTCTGTGCTCTGAATGAGCAAGCGTTTTTGGTACGAGAGTTCGAACTCCCTTCCGCAACCGACATGGAAAAGCTGGACCACGACATCTCCCAATACATTAGCCATCGCCACAGATATCTTTAAATGAACGTCTTGTCAAATTTGACCGAGGCTCAAAGCATTTTTGACGTCAGGAGCCAGAAGTATTTTTACCATATGTGCTAGCGCCAAATGGGAGTCGAGCTCTGGATCACTTCAAACGCGCTCACTTTATCATTCGACAATCAACTTTAAATCATCAGTCTTCGCAACCAGACATCCCGAGATCTCAAAAACAGATACCAACCGCGAGAAGGGGGAGAAGGGGGTAGCTTAGTCCAAGGAAAAACGGAAAGAGAAAAAGTACCCAAATCCAAAAACAAGCTAAAAGTGTGATATTTCTAAGCTTTTACAGTACCCAGTACCACACCTATGTAGGCCCTATAACCATACAGACCGTGTGACCTAACCGAAACCAAACCGACCCTACTCCAAAGAAATGAAAATCCCAAAACCATGACCATGACCCAATGAAAAACCCCCTGCCCTTTCCTATGCTTATACAACGCCCTAAATAGACTTCCCAAATCCCAACTTACATCGGAGTAGGCATGACAGAACCCATATCCATACTCGTCATTACACCCATATCCGTCGTCGCACTCATATCAGTAGGCATAGCACCCATATCCGTTGTCGTTGAGCCCATATCCATGGAACTCATATCCGTGGCAGTAGGCATATCCGTCGCCGAACTCGCATTCGGGTCTGTCCCCGAGCCTTGATCCGGATTTCCAGAACTTCCATCCGTGGCACCATCCGGCGCATCGCCATAGTAAATCTCATCGGGATTCAACATGCCATAACCGACCTTCTCTCCATGACGTTGAGTCCACAGGGAGTCTCTCGTGAGCTCAATATCACTGTAGATAATCTCTGTCTGGGGACTGCCATCTGAAGTCGCTGCCATGCCATCACTCGAGGTTGAGTTGGAGTCTCCGCCATTCGTACCGTCCAGGTCAGGTTTATTGCCCTCATCACCACCTTGAGGCGCAGCGTTGTTACGGCCATTGGTATTATTATTATAACTTAATCCTCCAGCAACGCAAGGAGCCCTGTTCCACGCTGCGTTCGCAGCCGCAGCCCAGACTGCGCGTACATCCCCGATCATCTCTTTGGTGTAGTAGAGTCTGCAATCCGCAAGTTCCTGGACGAATTGCGCCGGGACACCGTTACCAAGATCATTGGGTAAGATATTGTCACGGAGGTTGACGCTAGCTGCCAAGGAGCGGTTGAGAGGGAGCGTACCGAGAGCGAGGATCTCGGCAGATTGGGATTGCGAGGAGTTGCGTTGGATCTGGAGCGCGAATTGGGCATCGCCATAAATGGATGACCAGGCGTACGATTGTGAGCCTTTGGTGCCGCCGATTGCTTGGATGTTTTGGGTGGAGGGTCGGCCACCGAGGGCAATAGATCTAACACCGCCTTGAAGACGCATGAATTCGCTGAAGATGGTACAGGTCGAAGCGCAGTAGCCATCGTAAAGCTGTTATTACTATCAGTATCAAATTCGCCAAATCAAAGTATTGTTAAGTGAACTTACCAAGATGATATCCTGCGCAGCAAACGGCTGCGTCGTTTTCGTCAAATTTCCATAACCCGTGATATTGATACCAATTCCATAAGTTGTATTATAAGTAATCAGCGGATCAGCCAAATCCCACCTAACGACCGTACTAAAAGTATCACCCTTCTCCTGGACAGCAGCTCCAGCACCCCACTTGGCATCGTAATTCGGGAATGTGCCATTCGCAATATTCAGATCAAAGCGATAATTGTAAAAACTCTCATAAGTCTGGATCTGCTGATCAGTCGCCGTAAGACTGTTGTAGTTGTTGGGAACAGAGTTGGAGTAAACCTGTGACATCTTCAACATGGCTTGGTTCTCTCGGAAACGCGTGTATCCTTCCTGTGCAATCTCAGGGAAGAACTCTCGGAATAGTTCGTAGCCCAAAAGCAGAAAGCCGCCTCCGTTAACGCTCAGGTCTACGATGATTTTAGTCTTGCCGGCGGCTTTAGCCTTGGCCATGAGGCTTTTCGCCGTGGCTTGAAATTCGGCAGGTTTGCTGGGCTCGAAGTCGAGGACACTGAGGACTGCGACGTCATTGACATTATTGCCGCTGAGGTAATAGCCACTGATACCTCCATCGGAGCTGATAACTACCGGCGTGGGATAGCCAGGGGCTGTTGATACAGGTCTTGTAGTGGACGTGCTAGTTCTTGTGCTTGTGCTTGTGGTTGTGCTTCTTCTTGATGAGATTGTGGTTCTATTGAATGCTGTCGTAGTAGTTGTGTGTATGCTTGTGGTGGTCATACCGGATATGATTGAGGTGATGGTTGTCAAATAAGTGGTTGTTCTGTAGAAAGTTGATGTTGTGAATGCATCATTCTCAGCAGAAGTAGGAGACGTCGCATTGCAGAATTTCCGGTAAAAGCTGTCGCCGTCTGTGACACCAGAGAAATCGGACCTGACCTGCGCAAAATTCTTAAATGTTTTGGTTGTTCCGTTCTCAAATTGGAAGGTGGTGTTTTCTCCAGGAAATAGATAGCTGTTTGGACCTCCTCCTTGAAAGAATCCAGTCAGGCCTAAACCTGCGACACTAGCCTTACTCATAAAAATGGAATTGTAGGCTGCATCCTTGTCTTGGAAAGGAGCTGAGGGATTGTAATTGTCTTGGAGATATCTTGAGGCTTCGATACCGTTGATCTTCTCAACGGCCGAGTATTTGAAATTAGTATTATTTACGGATGCCAGCGTATCATCTGCAGACAGGTCAGCACATATATTTCAATCTATAAAGTAGCAAAGTAGTAGAGCAATACGCACTCAAAACGTAGATCTTGGGTATCTCAGTTCCATCGGGGCTGACTGAAACTAAAGCGAATGGTCGACGAAAGGCAAAAGCCTTGAATGTATCCGGATAGAAGACAAAATGACCATCGTGTGCCTGAGTGAAGGTTTTGAAGAGGTTAACCTGGAAATCGTATTCGTTTGCATACTTATTAGATGTGACGTTGTCGGCGACAAGTTGAAGAGTGGCCAAAATATCCGCAGGAGGGAAGGGATAATCCTTCGGTGGTTGCTTGAGATACGCGAGATCTATATAATTTGTTAGCCACCAACCGTGCCTAATTACAACAACACGTTCCAGGAGATCCTTTAAAGAAACGTTGATCAAGGAGTGAAATATTAGACTTACCACTTTGCCATTCAACATATGGGCGCATAGCGCTTACAAGATCCGACGCCTCTCTTTGTCTTAATGATACGGAATTCAGGCAATCGAGCGCTAGCTGGGCATCGACAGTTGCTCTCGCTGTTTGAAGATCTCTCTTAGTATCAAATTTTCAACATTAAAGCTGAAGTCTTTGCTAGGAAAAGGGGAACATACCATTTGGTGCGGTTCGCAGTTGAGAGGCGGCACTGCTGCTGACAATAGAACATGCTGCCGTGGAATTCGAAGCTGCAGCTTGAGGAGGTTGATCAGTTGGACCAGCTACTGCCGGGTCAGTTGGACTTGGAGAACTGAGCGCTGGGTCACTGGTAATTGGTGGGTTAGCTGCGGGATCGGTAGGACTCGCAGCTGGGTCGGTTGAAGCTGGATTGGTAGCTGGATCGCTGGTGATAGGATCAATAGGAGCTGAATCCTGACGAGCCTTATGCTGGTGTCCTACTCTAGCTGCAGCTACAACTCCCTGAAGAGCCGCAGCTGCGACGATCAAGCTTCGAATACGCATTGTGGGATATAAAGATAAATACGAATTTGCAATTACAATAGAAAAGAAATGACCTGATCAACAGCTTGACTGATCAACAGTTACCCCTCCAAGAAAAACAACTGGGCTTTCATTCATGTTTGTATATGGATGGAACAGACCCTCGGTTGAATCCTTCCAGCACTTGTGTTTTGCTACTTCTGGAATGCCCATGCTGAATGAGACGACAGCAGTTCCGGGTTGAGCTAGAATTGGAGCTTCCATTGCTTCTCCTCGACCGCGAACTTGTTCTCTGGCTGTGCCTGGAGCCTTGGTTATCGTAATTCAAGGGTTTCTATCTACGCGGACGTCTACTCCCGAAAGCGCACAGATGGGGCCTTGAGATAGAAATATAGGAGAGAGTGACAGGAGCCGAAAATAACAGACGCTTCAACGAACCAGATTCTTTCATTGCTACTCGCATCGCCAAAAGTTTTACTCGAGGTTGAGAAAACCGTTTCAGTATTGTTTGGGTGCACGTTCGACGAGCTCAGAACACAACCCCACAGGCGTAAAGGACAAGATGGCTTGGCGTCTCGCGCACAACGTTGCGTTGAATCTGTGCGCGAGGAAGCATTGGTCGCTTGAAGACACAAGCCAAGATTGCCGCAGGCATCACCCATTCGGTGATAACATGATAGCTGAGAGCTGCCAGAAATTCGCTATTTACAGAGTCGTCCGAGAGCCACTGACCTCTCGCTTAGGCCTCTCTCGAGTATTCTAGCCAGCACAGTTTGCCACAAATACCATGGAGAATTTCCATACAAGCTGTGAGAATAATTCAGCTCAAGTTGTCCACGTAGTCAAGGTCAAAAATAATGCTAAAAATGGATGGGAGTCGGAAGAGTAAAAAGTTTAAAACATGTTAGAGCGCGACGCGACTTGAAATCCCTTCACAAACACTAGCTACCACCGGTACAACTTAATTGTGAAGTAGTCCCTTAACTGGAAAGACTGCGGCAAGGGAAAAACAGAAAAATTGAAGCACAAACATGCTCCGCTGTCTGCTCTATCATCAAGCCTGCCGGCTCAGACAACCACAAAATTGAATATCGCGCGGACGTCAAGAATGACTAAAACCTCGACATTCGCTCGACACATTTCACAATAGGGCTAGATGGAATAGAAAACGGCTGCATGCACACCACGACTAGAACCCTAAGCGCGCCACAAGGCTGATCACCAATCATACCCTCGTGGAACCCATCCCCTTTCCATGAGAAATGGAAAAAAGCCAAGATCAAGAACGCAGTCAATCGCACTATCCCTTCTCGTTGCCGATTTTCCATTCATAGGAATTGGGGAAAGAGGAAGTGGCTATGCAGAGGGCTATTCGATTGTGTCTTGAAATATTCTAAGCCTAGAGGTTTTGGTAAACTCAAAGTCTTGCCACTTCGAGTTATGAGATCAAGACGAGCGAGAGGCATGCCAGTGTTATAAGTGCAGGATCAATGTAACGGGACAATATAGTATAGACTCAATTGCCCCGATACACTTTTGGAGTAGAGAAGCATGCAGGGAAGTGAAGGTCAACGCTGCGAGAAAGAAAAGGGTTGCGAAGGTATTTGAAGCTGAAGAGCGCCCATCTTTACATCGAAATGAAAAGATTGTCTTCGCTGGTATCAAAGAGGCCACTTGTCCTGTCTAATCTGCCCAGTATATAATCAATCTTCGGCCAAAGAAAGATGAGAAATGAGGATAAATTCAGAAACGCAGTGGTGGCGCTCCTCGCCCAGCATTCCTTGTCGTCCAAAAAACATTGCAGCTGTTGCGGATACTCTTGACGTGTTACCGCACTTCGAAGCTCTGGGGATTGAGAATCGCAAGGGCATAACTATCGCAGGAAACCCAAGACACTCCAGCATAGCTTAGATTAAGAGAATGGAAATGCGAGCAGAAACCACTGAGGTAGTGTACGACCACTTGGCAATTCGCACAGCAATCAACCATAAGTTGTTCGTCCAAAGTCTGAATCGGACGACTATGTCCACCCACGAAATCATGATATGAAGCAAATATCCCAAAACCTCGTCTAGAATTTCTCGCATAAGAGTCGCCGGATGTACGAGGATAGTTCCAACGTCGCTCGCACGAGGCAATCTCGTCTTCATCGAAGGACCGGGCTCGACGATATTGGCAGGAGGGAACCAATGCAATAGTCCTGATATGGAAGCTCGACTTCCTAGGCGCGTTAGCTTGGACACAATGATGTTGCGGGCATATGTACTGTACATACCTGCAAGCTGCTGTGTGCATGCGAAAGTTGTCCTCCCGTCACCATGCAACATATGCATCTCAAGACGCGTCACATCTCAATCATATCCGCTGGCTCTTGCCGTTAGCCATGCAAAAAGCAGCCGTAGCGAGGAAGTGTGCATCGCGATAAGTGAGGCTGTTCGTGCTGTAGTCGTTGCCATATAGGTAGGCAGGTAGGCAAGAGGATAACGTTGCATTTGTTGATAGGGCAGAGAATTATTCTGAGATGACCGGTGTGCTGGTAATCGGAGAGCCTCGGCGAGTCGGCCGCAAAGCCGCAGCACCGAAATACCTAATATCAATTCAAACTCAATCACCACAACTACTTTTGCGATCGGATAAAATTGTAGTGTGTGAAATCAATTGAGACGAGTTAACGCATCTACTTTGCAGAGTTCTGTGAAATGTAGAGGTTGAAATATTGATCGCCGAATTACCTAGAGTTGTGGTGGGCAGAGTTTTGGTGAGGGAGTGGGTCGTATAATAAATCTCAGCCAATGATATTACAGTACTTTGTTTCGGTGTTCCTCGCTAAGCTAGCAAAGGGGGTTGCATACCTAGGCTAGGTACCTAGAGCCCAAGTACCTAGGTAGGTAGATATCTTGAATCTAATCTGAGCTGATAAATATACTGTTTTATATAAAAATATCAATACAATTATCGTAATAATAAATGAGAATAAATATAAATTTCTTTCTTTCAAACATATTTTACGAGTAGCGAATTCAAAGCCTTTTTGCCTATATCTCTGAATGTACTCTCATAGTCTGGGTCAAGCTCAGTGTCATTTCATTGTCTAGGTTTAGTGTTTTTTCAGAAATCTTAACAGCCTGAGTGGGAAAGTCAGGATGATTGATGTCGTCAATCTCAAGTGTGGTGAAGTCGATGTGTTTTTCCGAGCGCAAAGTTCTCACCAACCCTAAGGTGGGATCGAATCAAGGACCCGTGACTCGCATGGAACAAGATCGAGTAAGCCAAATCACCTTTGGGGTCTCTGGGCTCATTATAAGCTTCATGAGCTTGTTGAAGTCCTCCTTGCAAATTTCATTAACGAACGGTCTCTCAAGCTCTAGCAAGCAAATGATATCTTGATCAAGCGAGAAAACATCTTCATCAAAGGAAGATAGAGTAACGTTATGGCCGGCAGCTTCGAAAGCGGTTTGAATCGATGAAATGTTTTGTGTGACTTGATCCCTGTAGATGAACGTGATACCAGCTCTCTTTTCGATTGGTTCCTGGAAGGTTTCAACGACCATTGTTGCACAAAATTGATATTGGAGGTCCGTTGTACAGACCGATCGAGCCAGTCGCGAAACTTGACGAGGTGAGCGTCTTTTGGCTGAATGTCCGAAACGACAGGCAAGGTCTCAAGAGCCAGGATGAAGAAAGACTTTTCGAGCTCGAGCATATGCTCATGAATGTCCATGGGAGTTCGAATGAGATCTTTGGCATCGATGAATTCCACATCCGGCTGCTAGACAAGCTCGACGGCGTTTTTGTGTTTCTCCTCGGTGTCTTTATTTCTACCCAATGATGAGACGCTGAGATTGTTAAGCTCAAATACAAATTTCCCTCCCGAAGTACCAAAAGCGCTGCCCGATTTCAAGAAGAAGCAAACTTTTGAACTCGGCATGGATGATGTTTTGGACAGCAGTGTGGAAGAGGACAGGACTTTCAAGAATACTCCTCTAGTAGGAAGTGCTAAAAACGCCCGGAGAGCTGTACCTCTTCCCGGTGACCGACGAGAAAAGAGGAATAGTAGGCATGCCTTCAGAAGTAACATCACTTATGGAATCTTCATAAGCTGCTCCATAAGCCTTCATCTGATGCCAATGGTATGCGATGTCCACGTGAAGGGGACGGACAAACACGTCCTGAATTTCGCGCTTGATAGTTTCGATCACTGTCTCAACGACATTGGTATCGCCCGAAATAGTTATGCTAGGTATTCAGACTATTCTCACACCCAATAACAGCGCCGTCTAGCAGCTACGGTCTCACTTTATCCGCGCCCAGGCCAATAGCAGCCATAGTGCCACTTAAATGCCTATTCCTGGTGACAACGCCACGGTAATATGCGGTGAGGATAGCCTCTCTCTTGCTCAAGCTGCCTGTTGTGTATGCGTCTGCAATTTCGCCACTCGAATGACCAACAACAGCAGCAGGTGTGACGCCCCAAGATCTCATAAGGTCAACAAGAACAATCTGGATGGCAGTGCACAGAGGCTGAGAAAGCTCGGCTCTGGATATTTGACTTTTTGTTTTAGACTTCCTCAGCTCTGCGTATATCGTGACATCGTCCATGTCGGAGGAGTATGACACTTAGCCAAGATCTTGTCCAATTCGATGGTATCATCTCGGACAGAAGAAAAGGCACCCATAAGCTGCTTGCCCATTTCCTTTCATTGTGCTCTTTACCCCGTGAAAACGAACAAAAGAGATTTCTCTTCGGTGGATATTTTGTTCGTAGGCTCAGCTTCAAGGCCCTCGAAACCATCAGTGATGGCGAAGGTTCTGTGCTCAAAGTGAGTTCTTCTGTTCGCCAGGTTGTATACGAGGTCGATGAGGCAAGGCTTTCCATGTTTCTCTAGATACTGTGAGTCCTTCTCCACTGAAGCTTGCAAATACTGAGCATTTCTGGCCGAGAGTTGAAGTCTGGGTTGCTCGGATGCCGAAACCATCTGTTCCTGGGCGCTGTGAAAGCTTGTTGACTCCAATATAATGTTTGTATCCCATATGTCAGACAAAGAGCCAGCAGCGACAGCGACACCAGAACCACTCAAGCCGGCAAAGGACCTCAAGATGGTGAGAACGATAAAGTTGTTCAAGGCTGCGCCGACGGCGTTGAAGATGATCAGCATAGGAAGATTGGTCCAATAGATCCAGCGACGACCATATAATTCAGAGAGAGGTGATACAATGCAAGGCCCAAAACTGAAACCGAGAGTGTATAATGTTACAGGTAAAAGGGCAACATTTCTGCTCAGACTGAATTGCAGTTGAAGAATGGGCATTGCGGCAAACAAGCTCGAAATACCAGCACATCTAACCAATGGCGTTAGCAAGCCTACCATGGTAGTAGCGGCACTGTATACAATCCAAATGACCAGACAGTTGGAATGGCACTGTGAAAAATTGCCATAGCGGCCAGTTGCGAAGATTTTCGGGGTCGTCGGGTGGGTGTGTCCCAGTCAAGGTCGCCAGCGAGAGCTTCAATCTTTGGTGGGTTGGTGTTCAGCCCTTCTTCTTTATTGCTTTAAAGCGTTCCAGAATGCGCATTGTTAAGATCGTTGCCTGCCATGACTGAAGGAAAAGTGTGGGATTATTTTCGGTTGTTGTAACCGGTATGAATATATTTGGGCGTGCCTCGGGGGAAGAACAACCAGGCGGGTTGAGTCTGTTTCCATCCAACCAACTGCCGGAGTGCATATAAAATGACGAAGCCACCCAGGTGACTTGCTGTTGGTGCCGGCTTGGTGCTGCATTACGTACTAGTGACTCCGGGGGAGGCCCCGCGAGTTAGGAGAAGCGAAGGTTTTATTAGCTAGGCTAGCATATATGATATATGGGGGCTAGCCCCCAAACCCCCGTACCTCGCTACGCTCGAAAAGTGAAGCTATTCCAAGCTATTCCTAGCCCAGGCTTAAATGGACGTGTACCCCTTGTTCCTGCTACCCAGGCCCCTGCAACACCCACAAGCCTCATGGGCCTCCTTGATTCGTCCATTTTTTACTATAGGCCTCGACTACGTAAGCAGAGGCCTCCGGGGGGGGCTGTATGTACGTTAGGTGGATGGGTGGATGGGTGGATGGGTGGATGGGTGGTTGGGTGGGTGGTTGAAGTGGCTGAAGTGGCTGAAGAGGGGCGATTTCACGATTTTCGTTATCTCAGCAAGTCAGACTCTTTTTGTTGGCCTGAGGTATGAATTTTTAAGGCTGGCTTAACCGAGAGTCTGAGGGCGAATAGGGCTAAAAGTGCCGAGCTTAGCAGATTTGTTAAGAGAATCGAATATAAATTATTAACTTTTTAATTATATATTTTAAATATTTAATAATATCTAAATTTCTTAAAAATAAGTATATTTAAATATATAAAATTCATTCTTTAATTTATATTAATATATATTATTTAAATATTATAAATAATTACGGTATAATCGATATATTATATTATTAATTATATACGAGTTTAGGGGTATATATATTTATATTTATTATTATTATAATACTTTATTATATATATCTTAAATAATAAATTATAAATATAAAAATTAATATATTTTATTAAAGAGATTATTTTAAATAATTATATTAAAAATCTAATTATAAAATAGATTATAATTATAGAATTATAATTATAGAATTATAATTATAGAATTATAATTATAGAATTATATTTAAAATTAAGATAAATATATTACTTATTATTTAAATAATATATATAAATAATTATGAAAATATTTTTCTTAATTCTAATTATAATTAATTATTATACAAACTTTATTATAAATAAATATTTAAAGTTATTATTGGAAATGTGCGCAGTATCACGTACGGTCTGATACTTCAACTAGGGTGAACGCCCACGAGTGCGAGTCGTAGTGTTGTCACAGGCTAGGAGGGTGAGTAGCTTTACCACTAGACCAACAGTGAACTGCCCAAAAAGGGACTATTATTGGATGGAAGTCCAATATGCTACTC